>CAAKHG010049258.1:0-14578 GCA_901007715.1 Dactylopterus volitans | reverse complement strand
CCCCCGGAGACGGAGGGCAAAACCCGGGGCAACAGGAGGAGACCCTGGGCACCAGGAACCAGACAGAAACAGCAGCAGCACAGCAGGAGCAGAACACATCCTGAGAACACAAGAACTCGAGAACCAGAACACAACAAGTGGAGGGCAGAACCGACTAGAGCCTGACCGATTCATTAGCCAGCCGATATTACCGGCCGATATCGCCGTATCTGATATATCAACAACACATCAACGTTGGAACGTTTTACTCCCAAAACAACTAATAAGCTGAACTGAGAAGCTCGAATCACAGGACGATGCTGCTCGAGACCCAAAGAACGCAGCCGAGTCACGTGACCGGCGTTATCGCTCGACACCTGAACGCAGGACGACAGGTCCCACAGGACGGCAACGCTTAGCACAGAGATGCCGAATCATCAGGTCAGACATGCCGTTGACTTATCATCGATGCTTCATCCTCATAAGAGTCACGGGAGCCAATCACGGCTGACCTGCTCGAGTCAGCCAATCCCGACGCAGAGAAACCGGCCGCTCTTCCAGGACCCCCGAGACTCTCCAGTATCATGGACCAGCGTGTTTGTGGTGCCATGAAAGAAGCTGGTGGACGTGGACGCACGCCGGCATGCGGGCTCCAACCCGGGCGGGTGGACCCGCCGGTGGCCAGACCACCAGCACCGGATCCACCGGCAGACCCACCGGGACCAGACCCACGGGCAGACCCACCGGCACCGGCACAGACCCACGGGCAGACAAACCGGGCTCTGCTCTCCCGTCTACGTTTGCATCTCCCCACATCAACGTGTGGATCACGACGGCGCTGTGAAACATCGTTAAACGTTCTGAATCGATGAGCCACTTCAATCACGTCTGCTACCATTTTCCAGCTGATTCTCTCTAAATGTCTGTGAATCTTAGTTTCAATCACTCACTAATCAGCGTTAGTTTTGACGCGGATGACCGGAAACCTTCACATTCACATTCACGACCTGCTTGGACAGAAAAACAAATCAATAATCAAAGTACCTGCTGACTAATCGACCAGATTAGGCTGCAGCGCTGCCGTCAGGTTAATCGATTAATCGATCCCTTCACGTGTGCTGGTTCGGTCCCGTCTGCTCTCCGGTAGCACGCGAGCTTGTTTGGGTCCTCGTGTGACGTCAGCGCCCATGTAAGTAACGTCACGTTGGCGCGCGCGTCGCTCCGGGTGACCGTGGCTGCGCGGCGTTCGGTGCGGTTCGGTTCGGTTCGGTCCACCGGGAGATCCGGACTCACCTGCCGGCTCGACGCAGCATCCGACGCCTGAATGCGGAAACGCCGGCGGAGCGTCCGGTTACATCCGCGCTCGCGCTCGCTGAGTCCCGGTAACGGCGGAACATCCACAAGGAGACGGCGGAAGGACGAGCGGCCGGCGGATGCTCGCGGGCTCCCGTCCGTCGCCGCTCCCGGACCCGTGCGTGCGTGCGTGCGTGCGTGCGGGCGAGCGTGCGGGGGCTACGGGGTCTCCGGCAGATGCCGATCACCTGCAGGGGCTCGCGGCCGCCGTCCTCGCGGGAGAAGAGCCAATCAGCTGTGGGTCCCGGCGACGCCGCCGCGTGCTGCCCGTGCCGAGCCGAGCCGAGCCGAGCCGAGCGGCAGACTGAGGGAGGGACGCTGCTGAGTCATCCGCGCACACACACACGCACGCGCGCGTGACGGCTGCGCGTGCCCGACGCACAGCTGACACTGACGTCATCCACACGCTGTAAACATAACCCTTTCACCGCCGGATACTGGAGCTGCCTGCAGAGTAATCTGAGTAACGTATCTGACCAGTCACGTATCTCAGAAACGTATCAAAGGAGTAACGTATCTTCAGAATTTATCTTGGTATTTTAACAACATGTCTGAGTAAGCATCCTAGTTACATGCCTTTGTAACGTTATCTTAGTATCTCAGTGATGTAGCCGAGTGACATGTCTTAGTGAATATGCCATTAGTGTATTGTAGCAGTGTAACGTAACCGAGCAATGTAACCTAGCAGTGTAACACAGTAATGTAATGTAACTTAGTAATGAAACCCAGTACTGTAACCTAGTGATATAACTTAGTACTGTAACCTGCTAATGTAACTTAGTACTGTAATGTACCATGGTACTGTAACTTGGTAATGCAACTTAGTAATGTAACTTGGTGATGCAGTCCCTCCAGAAAATGTGATTATGTGAACGCATAATTTCGATTTCTGCACAAAATACGTGGGGCTAGCATGGTCGCATCATCCCGGCATTTTCCTAGCACAAAACTCTTCACACAAGCGCAGCCGTTATGGAGCGACGTGATGAAGCGCCGTGATGAAGCGGCGTGATGAAGCGGCGTGATGAAGTGACGTTATGGAGCGACGTGATGAAGCGGCGTGATGAAGCGGCGTGATGAAGTGACGTTATGAAGCAACGTCATGAAGCAACGTGACGTCATGAAGCGACGTGATGAAGCGGCGTGATGAAGCAACGTTATGGAGCGACGTGACGTCACGAAGCGGCGTGATGAAGCGACGTCATGAAGCGACGTGATGAAGTGCCGTGATGAAGCGCCGTGATGAAGCGCTGTGATGAAGCAACGTTATGGAGCGACGTGACGTGATGAAGCGGCGTGATGAAGCGACGTCATGGAGTGACGTGATGAAGCGGCGTGATGAAGCGGCGTGATGAAGCGGCGTGATGAAGCGGCGTGAACGTCAGTGAAAAGCTGCCCACCCGGAGAAGCCGCAGGCGCGATGAGGTCCACTAATCCGCCTCATTTGCCAACATAACCAAGCGCAGCCGCCCGAGCGGCGCCGTCTCCCGGTGTCACAGGACAGCGGGCCTGTGTTGGCACGTTTCCATGGTACCGGCTCACCTCAACTCGCCTCGCCTCTGGTGCCAGGTACTTTTCTGAGTGCCGTTTTCCATTACAAGGTAGCGCCCCCTCGGGGTACCTGCTCGTCATTAGCAACGGCGCATGAACCCGCCGTGCCGCTGCTGAAACGTCCTTTGACGTCCGTGTGCGGCCGACGGGTCAGCAACTGGTTGCTAACCTTCTTCATTCGGTGTGGCTCCATCGAGCTCCCGCCGGGAGGAACGTCTGCACCTCGCCAGCTGACCACGGCCTGGAATCGCGGGTCGGTGCCACGATGTCAGCAGACGTGTTTGAATGATTCACAAACAAACAGCTGCGGCCGCAGCTTGGCTATTTAAACATGGCGGGTTTGGTTTTGCTGCACATGGATGAGGCCCTGACGATCCTCTCTGACCAATCAGCGGTCCGCAGTGTTCTGACGTCACATTTTAGTACCGGCTCTACTTTTTTGGAACCTCGTCGGAGGTGATACCAAAACAGTTGGTACCAGGTACTTTTTCGTAATGGAAAACCAAAAAAGGCGAGTTGAGTTGAGCTGAGCCGGCATCAGGTCATGGAAACGCACCATCTGACTCAGCCATGTTTGGTAGGTTTGAGCCGCGTGTTTATTCATGAGCTCTGAAATAAAACCCCACGACAACTGAGATGTCTGCAGGCCTGTCTGTGATGTTCTGTGCTCGTTTATGGTGGGCAGCCATGAGAAGTGACTCCTCACATGAAGGTGCTGGCCTGGTGAGAGCAGGCTGCCGGGGAATCGCTTTTTCTTCCTTATTCATCAAACTGCAGTTTTTACAAGTTCCCGTACTTTTACCACATAAAACTGCATAAATATCCAGCATGTTGCATCGTGTTTTTTGAGAAAATGTGCTGCATAATCAAGGACTTTTGCCCTCAACGATCCCAAAAAAACCCAGCATTTTTCTGGAAGGACTGGTAACGTAACTGGGTAATGTAACGTAGTACGGTAACGTCCTCATGTAACCTGGTAGTTTAACCTAGTACCGTGGCGTCATCATGTAACCTGGTAGTGTAACGTAGTACCGTGGCGTCATCATTAACCTGGTAGTGTAACGTAGTACCGTGGCGTCATCATGTAACCTGGTAGTGTAACGTAGTACCGTGGCGTCATCATGTAACCTGGTAGTGTAACGTAGTACCGTGGCGTCATCATTAACCTGGTAGTGTAACGTAGTACCGTGGCGTCATCATGTAACCTGGTAGTGTAACGTCGTACCGTGGCGTCATCATGTAACCTGGTGGTGTAACCCATCCGTCCCTCCTCCAGCGGTGGGCGGGGCTCGCCTCTGCCCTGCTCTCCCGCCTGCAGGCTGAGCTGGACCCCTGCGGCCGCTGCAGATGGAAGAACACGCTTCACGTCTCTTTATCGACCGTCTCCACGTCTTTGTGGCTTTTACCAAAACAAAAGCCAGAAACTGCTTAATGTCCAAGTGTACTGGGTTTTTAGCCCATACGATATCTCTCTCTCATCACGCCTGCCCATCGCCCAGAAAAGGTCCGAGTTTGGAAAAAAAAAGGTTTTCTATCTTTGTAGAAGATTATGTAGTTTAGATTTGAAAAGACCATTTAAAAACATGAAGAACGTACACATGTAAGAAGCTTAAGAGTATTAGTATCCGTTACCCCGCTGCAGCTGGTGCGCCACGAGTCTTTGTCCACTAGAGGGCAGAGTTCACCTTCCCTCACTGGATGGCGCGCCATCGTCCGTGTGTCCCTGCCGCTGGATTGTCACACAGACACACACACCCCACACGCACACGCACGCACAAACACACACGCGCACAAACACACACACACAGGATCCGTCTTTCATTTTAATGTAAAAAAAAAAAAAAGTTAATATCTTTTAATTTTGTGGCTTCATCAGCTTCTAATCAGTGAATTATCGGGACTCTCCCAGTGGAGATTTTGGACCATCTAATCCGGCTCTCCTCGCGTGTTTGGCGGCCGACGCACCCGGATTCCCGCTCCTGGTCTCCTGGTCTCCTGAATCCACCTGGACCTCTGTGGCGCACGCGCACCGCGCGCGCGGCTGCAGGAGGCGGGGGATTACGCGCGAGGTTCTCCGCCCGCAGCCTCGCTGAGCGGCCGCGCCGGTGCGGCTGCGCGCGTCTCCCGCAGGATCCGGCTCATGGCGCGTCCCGCTTCTTGTTCTTTTCTTCTTCTTTTTTTTGTTTCCTCGCTTCGCAAACACGAGCCGGCGGTTCGAGGTTCGGACGGGCAGCCGGTGACGCGGCGCGCGAGGGCGGCAGAAGCATGACAGCGCGCCGGGCATCGAGGGACTGAGTCCGGGTGCGATGGAGAGCCCTTACAACGAGAGTCTGAACCACCGCCGGGACCACCGGGACCACCGGGACCAGCTGCGGGTGGTGACGGCGGGCGCGGGCGCGGGCGCGGGCGCGGGCAGCCCCGAGCCCGGCGCGCTCAGCCTGCGCGCGCTGACCGGCTGCGTGCTGTGCGTCCTCATCGTCTCCACGCTGCTGGGCAACACGCTGGTGTGCGCCGCCGTCATCAAGTTCCGCCACCTGCGCTCCAAGGTCACCAACTCCTTCGTGATCTCGCTGGCCGTGTCGGACCTGTTCGTGGCGGTGCTGGTGATGCCGTGGCGCGCGCTCTCCGAGGTGGCCGGCTTCTGGCTCTTCGGCCGCTTCTGCGACACGTGGGTGGCCTTCGACATCATGTGCTCCACCGCCTCCATCCTCAACCTGTGCATCATCAGCATGGACCGCTACTGGGCCATCTCCAGCCCCTTCAGGTACGAGCGCAAGATGACGCGCAGGTTCGCCTTCCTGATGATCGGCGTGGCCTGGACCCTCTCCATCCTCATCTCCTTCATCCCGGTGCAGCTCAACTGGCACCGCGCGCAGGCGGACCAGGCCCCCGCGGGGAACCCGGACGACTGCAACGCCAGCCTGAACCGGACCTACGCCATCTCCTCGTCGCTCATCAGCTTCTACATCCCCGTGGCCATCATGGTGGGCACGTACACGCGCATCTTCCGCATCGCGCAGACGCAGATCAGGCGCATCTCGTCCCTGGAGCGGGCGGCGGGGCCCCGCGCGCAGGACCAGCGGCACCGCGCCTCGGCGCACGACGAGAGCTCGCTGAAGACCTCCTTCAAGAGGGAGACCAAGGTCCTGAAGACGCTGTCCATCATCATGGGCGTGTTCGTCTTCTGCTGGCTGCCCTTCTTCGTGCTGAACTGCGTGGTGCCCTTCTGCGCGCTGGAGCGGCCCGGGGAGCCGCCGTGCGTCAGCGACACCACCTTCAGCATCTTCGTGTGGTTCGGCTGGGCCAACTCCTCCCTCAACCCGGTCATTTACGCCTTCAACGCGGACTTCCGGAAGGCCTTCTCCACCATCCTGGGCTGCCACAGGTACTGCTCCACGTCGGCGGTGGAGGCGGTGGACTTCAGCAACGAGCTGGTGTCCTACCACCACGACACCACCATGCAGAAGGAGCCCTGCGCGGTGCCGGGCCCGGCCGCGCAGAGGCTGGCCTCCTGCACGCATCCGCCGCCGCCGCCGCCGCCGCTCCTCACCGGAGGCGACCTGCAGCACCGCTTTGACAAAGTCTCCGTGGCGTCGGACGGGTCCGGGGACCGCGGGAACCTGCTGCTTCCAGCCATCCTGCAGTACGAGTGCGAAGCGGAGATCTCCTTGCACATGATCCCCCTCAACTCATCCGGACCCAGCGACGGCTACGTCATCCCGGGTCAGATCCAGGAGCTGTGAGGGATGGGGGGCCTGCCATGGGTGACCTTTGACCCCCGGTCAAGAACGCGGCTTCTCATTTAGCTTCAGGTGTTTGAGCTGTTTTTTGGGTTTAAATTTACGTGAGTGTGGGTGGAGGTGAAGGAGCAGCAGAGGCGGAGCAGCTGATTGGCTGATGGGCTGATGGGCTGATTGGCTGACCGTCCGGCTCCTGCTGGAAACACGACTGACGTGACACGTGACTGAGCCCGATTTTCGTCCCCAGGTTGGAGAGTTCTCATAAAAACATCTCACTTTCTTCCCTCTCAGAAACGATTTGACGTCAAAAGCAGCATCGTCAAAATCAACACTTTCATTCCTGAATCGGGTTTTTTTTTTTCTTAAACACTCACGCGATCGACGCAGCTGCCAAAGAAGAGTAGACGCAGCTGCGCTTGGTTCACTTCCTGCAGCGTCGACCTACGAGAGCCAAGAAGACTGAGAGAGCAGCGAGCGGCGAGGACGCGAATCTCTCCTCTGGCTGAGGATGAGGAGGACCAGGTCGGAGTTTCAGGAGGAAAGTTCACCTTTCCAAAGTCTGCAGGGGAAACTGAGGTCACCTGCTCAGTTTGCAAAGACCAATTTAACCACCACAGAAGAAGTCATTCATCACCATCCAATCACCTCGAAGCAAAACTCAACCTCACTTGGTTTTCTTCTACATATTTAATCATTTCTAAAAGATTTAATCAGGCGTCTCCAGAAACGATGAAAACAGAACGAACCAATCAGCTTCTTCCACTGTTACACATGAAGCCTTTTGAAATCAACCAACCAGAGCGAGCGAGAGCGCGTGTGGGCGGGGTTAGAGGTTTCCTGAGCATCCTCACGAGCGGCAAAGGCTCCCTGGTGGATTTCAGGTGTTTCAATGTTTCATAGGAAGCTCTACTTGTTAAAGTTAATGTAATCTGATTACTTTTTCAGTAAAGAAGCACCTAGTATTACAAACTGAAAGTCACTTTGTCACGTAACCGTCATGTTGTTGGACTTTTGGGGGTCGACTGGCTCGTTGTCCTGCCAGCTTGGAGGTGACAGCCCGTTAGCTCTTAGCTGCGAGCTAACGTTAGCCACATTAGGGAGTCACACCGTAGCATTAGCTGCGGCTAATGCTACACTAGTGCAAGCTAGCAGCTGACATCCAGAAGACACCAAAGCGTCTTCTTCTTCTTCTTCTACTCGCGGTTCACTCGTCTAAACGTGAACACGGATCACGCGACTGTGGACACTTGTAATGAAAGTAAAGTGGCGAGTAACTGATTACTTTCATTGCCTAGAAGTTAAGTCAGATATCAAATATGTGAATGACAAAAGCAAAGTGCTGAAAAGCTGTAAACGAACCAGACGTCATTGATTTATGAAAAAGTTTCCACTCTTCTGTCTTTGTTGTGTCATTATTCATGTTCCCCCCCGAGCGCCGGCGTCAGCCAATAGGGTTGCTGCTGCCTGGTGCCGGCCGGCGTCAGCCAATAGGGTCGCTGCTGCCTGGCGCCGGCCGGCGTCGCCGCTCTCAGCCGTGGAGAGGCTCCTGACGCCACCTCAGAGAGCGAATGAAAGCGTCCACAGACACAATCGCCGCCTTCTTCTCCCGCAGATGAAAGCGTTTTGAGGGAGGTCGGGGGTGCTGCTCGCTGACCTTTGACCTCACCGGCCGCGCTTGATGCTTCCACAAGCGGAGCCAAAGCTTCAAACGGCACCGAGAGGCGGAGCCATCGTCATCAGGACACAGTCACGGCGAAACACAACCACAAATGGAGGAGCAGAGAGTGTGTTTGATGCTCAGCGTGTGTGTGTGTGTGTGTGTGTGCGCGCGCGCTGGTTGTAGCAGCCAATCAAATCAGCTTCAGTCTTTTACTTGCTTTAAATTGGCTTTTTGTGTTAGAGAAGTGATTGGTTGGTTGGTTAATTGGTTGTTTCATTGAATTAATTAAGTGACTGAACCGATCATCCGACCAACCAATCAGACCGGTCGGTTGGTCGGTCACATGACCTCTTTGCCCTGAAGTCTCGTCTGGCGGTTCTAGACCAGTTCTACTGAGGGGGCCCGGCTGGGTCCTGGTTTTGTCAGGGGGGCACGTTATACCCGGGGCAACAAAGACAAAGATTCCAACTCTTATTTGATTTATTTGAATGAAACGAGTGATTAACCATAGCAACCAAAGTGAATGGTATTAAAAACACACATTTTATAGACAGTATTGACCGACGGGAGAAAATAAGCAGCAGCTGAAGTGATGATGAAAGTAACTGGTGCAGTTTCTCAGTCTCACATGAGACCAGCACACCGGCGCCTCTGATATTACAGCCACTGTGTTCTGAGGTTTTGGTCGAGACTCAAGAGTCTGCAGAGCCTCTTTACGTGGCTCGATGGACTGCACCAGCTCTACTGCACTGGGGGGTCACTGGGGTCCACTGGGGGGTCACTGGGGTCCACTGGGGGGTCCACTGGAGGGTCACTGGAGCCCAGTCTGTATTTCCCTGCCTAAGATCCTTCTGCATTGATGTGGTTCATGTCGCAGGTCATCAATACTTGAGTCAAACCATCCAGCCAATGGAAGCAGAGCCGTCTCTTTCAGAAATGCATCCTTCTGGGGGGCGTAGAACCCGGATGATTTTCATGAAGTCAGTTTCTCGCTCAGCATTAGATCAATGACGGGGTGGGAAAAGTCTCCACGACGCCCGTCTGCACCCGTCTGCACCCATCTGCACCCGTCTCACCTCCCCCGAGGCTCCCTGCCCAGCAGGGGTCAGTACACGGCGCCCGCTGAGTCTGGCGCCCGGGTTCGGTCGTGGTCTTGCTGCTGCTGGTGTTGGACGATGCTGATGAAGATGATGACCGGATGATTTCTGCTTGTGCGCTCCGCATCATTTTTAGCAGCTCTGCCGTGGTCGGCCAGCGTGTCTGGAACTGCCCCGAGGGCCCCTTTACGGTCCGAGGCTGCGCTCACCCCGGGTGGCAGGAAGGAAGAGCACCTCCACCACCGCGTCTGTGCGCCCTCGACTGTCTCTGACCCGTCTGTCGTGCTCCGTGTTTAAAAGAGGAAGCTCCAAGGTGCTTGGAGCTGAGAGGGTGCGGCATCATCTTCCTTTTTAGCTTATCTACTCCAAAAAAGAAACCTACGGAGTGTGTGCTCCTTGTTTAAGACATTGGCCTCCTGCCCCTCCCTCCACGTAACCGCGGTCGCCAGCGTGAGGTTATGATGTCATCCAGCTGTTATGAATATTACGTCTTCTTTACATTTGTGGACAAAGACAAACCGAATATATGTAAACACCACATATTCTGCATGGACACAGCGTATGAACTGCAATTTATACTGCTTAGACACGCGCACGCACACACACACACAATCACACACTATTGTCTAAATTACTTCACCGTTTTTTATCTATTGTGTGAATGAATTGTATTTTTATTGTATTCAGGCTGAGCTGAAGCTGACATCTTACATGCATCAGTGCCTCAGGTTTCTAAAGGCAACGTCACGTGAATCATCACTGATGAAGTAACATGAAAACACACACGTACACACACACATTAAGCAGGCAAATGGCTTTCTCACGTGGTCTCTGTCCCTCGTTCTTATTCGTCTCTGTGGTGTGGAAATAAGACGTAATGTCCTTTATTCTATCTATTTCAATTAGAGACAAAAGACAGTGGAGAGTAAAACAACATCAGCAGCGGCGATAAACCACATTTATGATAACGGCCGCGTGGCTGTGAGTCCTGCTGAGGTTCGCTGGGGGGGCTAAACTTTAGTTAGCTGAGGCTAACTAAAGTTAGCTAAGGTTAGTTAAGGTTAACTAAGGTTAACTAAAGTTAGCTAAGGTTAGTTAAGGTTAACTAAGGTTAGCTAAGGTCAGCTAAGGTCAGCTAAGGTTAGCTAAGGTCAGCTAAGGTTAGCTACCTGGCCTGCCAGGCTACTTTTATCATTCCTGACGTTTCTTCTTACCTGGTAACAACCGGATGTTGTTCCTTGTCCGGTAATAATCGTCTCTGGCTTCCGGCTGCCTCCGGTCGGTGGACGGTAACTTCCAGCTCGCCTTTTTCCTTTTTCGCCGAAAATCAACAAAACCAAACGAAAACCGCCGTTTTCAGCGGTGCGACGCACTAAAGGGTCCGACTCGAATGTTGAGCCACGCGCATTAGTTCCGCCTTCTGCGTCGGCGCAATAAGAACAATTTTACTGTATAATCCTGTCGGTGGGGAGCGCGCGAGGGTGGGGTAGGGGGGGGGGTCATACGGTACAATAGAATTTCATATAATATATTCAATATAATTCAATTTTATTCATATAGTGCGAAATCACAACAGAAGTTATCTCATGGCACTTTACAAGAAGAGCAGGTTCAGACACACTCTTTAATCTATATCTATAGACATAGATATAGATAAAGATATAAACATAGATATAGATATAAATATAGACATAGATCACCATCATCACCATCATCACCATCACCATCATCATCCAGCCTGCCGATCATGGCTCCTCCCACAGCGGCGCTGCCAGGCTTTGATTATGTCATAAATAAGCCACATTTTTTACCTTCATATAATTACTTCCCCCGTCTCTTAACCCTAAAACCAGGTGACGTGACACAGAAAACGTTTTAATTTTAATGTCTTTTTTTACTTACAGTCGCGCGTCTTCTCAGCCGAGCCGACTGTCTGTGCATTGAGCTGAAATGCATTCTGGGATACGTGGCTTTGCGAAGTTCACGAAAGTCACCATCCCATGCAGACCTGGCAAAGTGGGCAGAGTGGGAACACTTCTGGGTACGAGAACCGGGTACGAGAACCGGGTATGAGAACCGGCTCGCCACTCGCCTCCCAGTGGAGACAAACGCGTTTCAGTTCCGGCGGTCCGGGTTCGGGTTCTCTGACTCTTGTCTTAATGCATGCGAGAGGATCCAGTGGGCGAACGCCAGGTGGAACGCGACGCAGGGTCAGTCCACCTTCACCCGGGCGTTGGCCCTGTTTCCACCAAACGACTCAGTTCAGTTCAGTGTCAGGGTTTTTATTGGCAAAAATTGCAGAAGGAACCAAAAGATCTTCACGGTCCAAATTCTGAGGTACAATGCACATGGATCTGGCACTTAAAGGGCGGAGCCAGACACATTGCAGTCTGCTGATTGGCCAACAAACACAAACATGTCGGAAATCACATCGAGTTTCAGAGTGAAGATTCCCGGCAGTTCGGTTGTTTTGTTTTCAGGGAAAAGTGAGTGAGGTGGACTGACAGTGAAACAGCCTACAAGTGGACCGGTTCTGTCCAGCGTCTCCTACCCGCCGTGTTAGAAGGCCTGGAATGGAGAACATGCTAACGTTAGCGAACTAACTGCAGCTAACACTCCAGGATTGACTGGCAGGCTGTGATTGGTTGAGCTTGGCTGATTCCATTTTCCCATCATGCAGCGTTAAAGAGGTTTATGATATCACTGCAGAGCCGAGGTGGAGAGTTTCAGAATTAATTTCTCATTTGAAGTTGGACTCCAAAAACACAATCAACCGGTGTTGGACCCGGAGGACCTGGAGGACCCGGAGGACCTGGAGCTCCTCGGCGGTGATGAACATAATGAACCTGTGACACTTCATCATCTCACAAGGAGACGCGGGACTGGGGTTTAATGTGTCAATCTGTTTGTTTAAGTGTGGCATCATCAAGGAAAACGATTTCCTCGAGAGCAGGAAGCCTGATTATGAAAACCATTGTCGAGGCCCTCCAACATGGCCGACGGTCCTCTGCAGTTTCCTAGCAACGGCCGAAGCTCCAGTGAGGAGAAGTGTGGCTGGATCAAGCCTGAGTGAAGAGCCCTCCAGACGGACCAGCCGCCCTCAACGTTCACAGCAGCCTGGAGCAGAGTAGACGCCGCCGCCGCCACTGCCGCCGCCACCGCCGCCTCCGCCGCCGCTGCCACCACCGCCGCCGCCGCCACTGCCACCGCCGCCGCCACTGCCACCGCCGCCGCCACTGCCGCCGCCACCACCGCCGCCACCACCGCCGCCGCCGCCACCGCCACCGCCGCCGCCACCACCGCCGCCACCGCCGCCGCCGCCGCCACCGCCGCCGCCGCCACCACCGCTGCCGCATCTTGCCCATGTTTGGGTTTGGTGTCCGCGGCTGCTGGACCAATGAGAAACTGCCCGCAATTAAGCCAAGAGGCAATTAAACACTGGAGCTAATGATGTAATCGTGATGAGGGCCCCTCCCTCGCGCTCAGCTTCAACACATCAAAGCCACATCAAACAGCCGCCGCCTGATGGCTTCATCAAGGACTCAATTAGCTGACAAATGAGCGAGGGACGGAGATGAGTGCGAGAGCACATCACAGACCTCACTGGCCATGCAGACCCCCCACTGGGATGCATCCGAGGTCCGTCCCCGATATCCGCTGCTGCCCTGACCTCCGGCCGTCAGCCTCCGGGGCTGCTGGTTCTTCTTCTGCTGCCCAAAAACAACTCAGCAGGGCTTCATAATAACCACAGAGGTGACAGACTTGGAACATTATTTTTGAATCAACGATAGCAGGAGATGAATGTTGGAATCAAGACAGTCGTGTGAGAATGTTCCTGACATTGAAAGTCCCAGTCTGATATGAACCCTCCTTGACCCCGTTTTGCCCCGCTGGCAGCAGTCGTTGCCAAAGTGCATCACCGTCATTTTCATCTCACAATAAAAAATCTCAAAGGTACGAATGCAACTTTTTCCACTTATATATGCTGGTAGGCAACTTGGACAAAGGTTTTGATTTTCAAAAAATGGCTTCCTAGTGCTTCCTGTCGCGTGACATCGTCGGCTTCCTGCTCCTTCCTGCTCCTCCCGTGGTCCGCCATGCAAATGATCCTGGAGAGGGGTAATTTTCATGAATTTCTTATGGTTTCTCCTCCAAACATATTTATAATTATTTAATCATTCAAGTCTCTAGAGTAACCCCGCCCCCCTACAATAAATGTCTTTTGTTCATGAGCTTGTTTCTGTGAGTCATAAAAATGCAATTTTCTTCAAAACAAAGTACAAAATAGAAAAAATAAATACATAACATGATTCAGAGGGACTCAGTAGATAAAATGTTATGCCTGACAACTCTGGCAAAAATCTGGGCACAAATGGGTTAAATGCCTGTATTTCATGTTCTATTTTTGATTTTCTATCAACTCATCCTTCAACAGTGTTTTTAAAAGCGGTGATAAACTATGAGGCAGTTAAGCTGCTCGTTGATTCTCCCTGTGACTTCATAGAAAGCAGTTTTATTTATTACTAAAAGCATTTAAATGCAACAGCAACCTTAAAAGAACATGAACACGCGGGTGCAAAGCTGACGGCTGAAGACGAGTGAAGGCGGGATTTATCGGCGGGCAGCGAGGAGGACGGCCCGGCGTGCGGCTGGAATTCTCCTCCTGTGATTGGGCACGGGCGCAGCCTCTGATTGGTCCCCAGGTGCCATCACGACTGCGGTCACTGATGAGCTGAATGCGGCGGCGGCAGCAGCAGCGGCATGGGAGCTCTGCGGAGGCCGAACCGCCGGCCTTGGTGGATCCTGGATCTGCGAGGTGAACTGAAAGTTACTTTCAAGGATGAGATCGGCAGCCTGAAGTGCACTGGGCCCAACCAAAACCAGCCCCCTTCCAGCGTGGTCACTTCCAAAATGGCAGCAGGTGCTCCGGTAGGTTACCAGCCAAAGTTTACCCTGACGTACGAGGACCTCACAGGGCTCCTGTAGTCCACCTGAGCTCCGGGGACATCAGCCCTCCTATCGGCTTTCCTACACAACCTTCAACTCGTAACCCTGGAAACTCAAAGGTGAGCTCATGTCTGGGGGCCGTCAGCGAGGGCCCTGATCCTGGTGTGGTGTACTCTGCTGGCACTGGGGGGGGAGCGAAGGTCACCCTGATTCTGCTAATGCCCCTGGATGCTCCAGCTGTGGCCCTGCTC
>CAAKHG010049257.1:0-13263 GCA_901007715.1 Dactylopterus volitans | reverse complement strand
CATTTTTATCATTTGAGGGATCAACAACAATGGAAATAAAATGAAATCTTGCATTTAAGTGTATTATTATTAGTCATTAATCTTAGATTTGTCCTCTCAGAGTAATCAAAAAAAACAAGAAAGTTCTTATTTTTTCAAACAAGGACTCAGACCTGCGGTGCCGGATGCCTTTTTGAAAGCCATGTTACGTTTTACACCATTCATCAATGTGTGTTCCATGTTTCAATTAAACTGTCTGCTGTGTGGTCCTCGAGTAACTTTATCTAAGTCAGTCTGGTCCTTGGGGATTAACTGTTTCCCACCCCAGGTTTAGAGGGTCCAAGCACCCCACAAGGGGACTTGGACTGGGATCTCCTCATGATATCACCATTGTCCCTTAAGGTTTTCTTCATTAAATTTGGGGGGTCCTTTGTGAAAGGCAGTAGGGGGTCCAGGTTTTGTCCAGTGTGCAAACTGTTCTTGCCCTTCCCCTGGTAGACAGTCACGGAGACTCCAACAGCGAAGAGTCAGACAGCGACGTGTCCGACGTGCCAGAGCTCGACTCCGACATCGAGCAGGAAACACAGATCAACTACGACAGACAGGTATGACCTGTTTTTGGAGTTGAGTGGCTGTATTTCAGTATTTAACAAATAAGGGAAGTTACCAATAAAATGTGTAAATTTATTTAGAAAGTCCTCAATAAACTCGTGAATGTGTAGGAAGATATGTCTACTGCCATAACTTAAGAAAGAGGTGATGTTTAGCATACATATGTGTGAATAATAACTAAAATATGTAGGTTGATAAAAGTACCTAATTTTTATTGTGTTTATCGTAGTTTCCATGGCAACACCAATTTCTCTGCCCTCAGCTAGCTGAGGACTATGATGAGTCGAGCTAGTTTTTTTTTTTTTTTTTTTTTAATCACAGAGGCTCGTCTGAATGAGCTCCTGCTTCCATTTTCTTTATGAATCTGAGTGCAGCGGGGCTCCATCCGGTTGCCATGGAAACACAGAAACACGCCTTATCTCGTCCGCCAGCTGCTGCCTGGCACACGTTTCTTTGACTGCTGTTCGCCGGCCGTTGCCAGAGTCGCAACGATTTGCTGTGTGTGTGTGTGTGCGCGCGAGTGCGTGTGTGTGTTTGTGCATGATGGACAGAGTTTAATTGGAAAGAGCAAGAAAATGCAAAACTATATACGAAGATAATTGTGTTAGCAGATCTCTGGCTTGTCCTTCTGTCCATTTTCCTTCCTTTTTTTGCATATTTCCTCCTCCTCCTTCCAGTCTTCCACGCCGTCCTTCCTCTTTTATCTCCCAGTTCTCCTTTTATTTCCTTTCTTTCTATTTCTACTGTCTTTCTTCATTTCAGCCTCGATTTGTTTGTTTTTGTTCAGCTCCAAATTAATGAGTCTGATAATTAGCGTTCAGCGCTCGCCCACTCTGGAGAACCACAATGGAGATGGAAATATTTGTTTTTCTTGTATTTCTAGTCGTTGCTCCCTTAGAATGAAAACATAAATGTTTAGAGCTGCATCGCGGCGGTCAGCCAAATGTGCTCGCCTGTGAAACAGAACACTGATTATCATGGACTGATTTTGATTTCTGCGGTCTCGTAGCCGCCTGCAGGGAGAGCCGTCAAACTCGGCACAGATATCACCTCGAGCTCAATGATGAACTGGCTACAATTTGGTGGCGAGCGGGGTCGAAGGTCACAGGACCTCAGAAAACACATTTGAGACCATTGCTTTCAAAGCGATACTCCGATTATGCCAAACTTCCACAAAAATGGCTCAGAGGATGAAATTATATCTAAAAAGGTCAACTTTTCTGAGATTCATTCCTGTCTTTTGAATATTTATGGAAAGCCTGGAGCGCATGTCCCGCAAATTGGCGAAAATGTAAAATTTGACTGAAAGGTGGACCGATCAGAGTTTGGTGGTCAAAGGTCAAGGTCACTGTGACATCACAGACCTTTTATTTTGGCATCATCCGCTGACGTTCTAGACAAATGTCTGCTAAATTCATCATGATGAATTGATGACATTATTCTACTTACTACATTTAATGTAGTTCAGTCAAAGTCTTCACTGCGTTAACGATGGACAAACATGGATGGTAACTGCTACTTGACTGGTGTGTGGAGGGATACAACCACTGGGCGCTGATGCTGGCTATTTACTTCAGCCTTCTCACAACTTCAACATGTTATTTCTTTTTTTTTTATGGTTTAAAAACCATATAAAACAAAATGCAAATCACAAAATAGTTAAATTTGTCTCCTTGGGCAAATGTTCTTTTATTCTCTTCATGATTTGATTTCTGAAGCACTTTCAAATGCCTGGCCCCTGGATCGCGCTTTATAAATAACTCAGCCTCGCCTTCAGGTATAAAAATTCAGCTCGTCCACAACCTGAAAGATGAAAAAGAAAATATTTCTTTTAGATTTTTTTTTTTTATCAGACAGCGATGAGAAGGCAGGCAAAGTTGTAGGGAAAACGTTGCATCTGGATTCCAGTCACAGTTAAATGAAGCGCTCCTCACGGCGCCGATCCTCCGTGACTCCAGAAATACTCTGTGCTGTAAATGGAAAGAAGAGTGAGGCGCTGTCAGCTCCGAACCTCCTGGGAGGAAAGTCTCGCTGCGAAACTCTGTCGGCTGAAACCCGCCGACTCACCCTCAGCAGAATAATTTACATGATAAATCAGCGGGATAATGCTCGGCTGAGGGTGCCGCCGAGTGGTTTCAGCTTCCCCTCTCCAGCCACCGCGCAGTCTCAGGAAGCCGAGTTTGATAAGAAAATGGTGTCGAGCAAACGCGCGCTGTGGTTTTTTTTTTTTTTCCCTTCGGTTTGCAACAACAATCCGCGTGTGCCAAGTACTAAGAGAGCGGATTATTAAGCAGTCGGCTCCTGAGCGAAAGCTTTCAGCGAGTGAAGGAGAGCTCAGCGGGCGCGTTTCAGCGACAGAAGGCAGAGAAAAGAACTCCCGGCGTTCGCCAGTAGATTCGCAGATCGAGTGCAGTGTTGCGCTTCCACTGACTCCGAGGGTATAGCTGACATTCCCACCGTCACACAGTAGTCCAAGGACGTACCTTCCGGATTTCAGTGGCATGTTCTCTTTTGCACCATCAAATTTTAATGTACTAATGTGCACACCGACGAAACGTGTGCGTGTGTGTCGGCACAGGTGTATAAGGAGGACCTGCCTCAGCTACGACAGCAAAGCCGAGAGAAGAAGCAGCAAGTGGGGTCACTGAAGAGGCAAAGAGGTCCAGATCAAGGCCTCCGGCTGCAGTTTGTTCACGGGTAACACGAGCAGCGCGCGAGACCTCTCCACGAGCACGATGGCAGTTTAGACGAACGCACAAGTCTAAACTAAAGTTAACTTTAAAAATTAAAAGAAATGTAACCTTTATTCCTGAAAACAGTTGCTTACTGCAATTAAAACACATTAGGAGTGCGGCAAAGTTGCAGCTGAACAGCGAAACAATGAGCCCAAACTCACTATGAAGTTACCTCAATGGCGTACAGGGCAGGGTGAAGGTAATCCTCAGTCCCTTCATCACTACGGTTGATCGCCAACACATTTATATCATAGAAAATATTGACATTTTTAAGGTCACGGCCATGCAAGTAGCGGTTAGGGTAAGTCTCCAGGAAATTAAAAGTGCTGAAAACCTGACTGTATGTGCGCGCGTGTGTGTGTGTGCGTGCAGATACCGCGGTTACGACTGCAGGAACAACCTCTTCTACACCCAGGGCGGGGAGGTGCTGTACCACGTGGCTGCGGTGGCCGTGGTCTACAACCGGCAGCTTCACAGCCAGCGCTTCTACCTGGGCCATGACGACGACATCCTCAGCCTCAGCATCCACCCGCTCAAGGACTACGCTGCTACCGGACAGGTACACACACACAAGGACACACACACACACGCTCACATCACATGAAACTACTGTTCAGAGTGTGCAGATGTATCTCTAACGCCTGCTGTAAGTTCACCCAAAGTTCACTACCTGGTCACGTCATTGTCAGTCTGAAGGAACTCAAAACAGACGAGTGTGAGTGAGGAGACGTACGAGAGACCGAGACACTGACGGACTCTTACTAGTCTCATAATTGGCACTTCATCTGCATCTTACTGAGCCAGCTGAGGAACATCAAACTTCAAGTGGGATTCAAATGTTTCCAGTTTGAGGTGTGATGATTGTGCGTGTGTGTGTGTGTGTGTGTGTGTGTTGGTTCAAAGGTGGGGAGGGACCCAGCCATCCATGTGTGGGACATCCAGACTCTCAAGTGTCTGTCTCTGCTGAGAGGGTTTCACCAGAGAGGCGTGAACGCCCTGGACTTCTCAGGTGCCCTCATCCCTGTCAGGCAGATTATAATCCGCAGTCGCCACCCGGCTCAAAACCATCCAGACATAGTGGACATCAAAAAGTCAAGATCTGTTGATCTTAAGCTGAAAAAAACTCAAAGGCTAAGTAAACTGTATCAGGAATTGGGAATAAGTATTTGTATAAATATGCGTGTCCATATATGTCCTTGGTGCTTTCGTCCTTATAAGGACTGAAAAGCTTTTGTCCATGTTAAAGCATTAAACGTGTGTTTCTTTCTGTGTTTGGGATCAAGCTGATGGAAAGACTCTCGTCTCGGTTGGCGTCGATGATGGACATTCAATCGTAGTTTGGGACTGGAAGAGAGGAGAGAAACTCGCTACTGCCAGGTGATTAACCACAAGTAGTACTACCATAAACTACAGCCAAGTACTGTAATAAACTACAGCTAGTCCCACCATAACCCACTGCCAGGGACTGTAATAAACTACAGCACATACTGCCGTAACCCACTGCCAGGTTTTGTAATAAACCACAGCATATAATATCATAAACTACTACCAGGTACTGTAATAAACCACAACTAGTACGACCATAACCTACGGCCAAGTACTGTACTTGACTCCAACTAATACAGCTGTAAAGCGTTGCCAGATATTGCAGTCAACTACATTACTACTACTTAAAAGTATTGCAAGATATTGCACTTACTTCTGTAATACTTCTGTAAACGATGGCCACATATTGTAATAAACTGATATGCTACTGCAAACTACTGCTAGGTACTCTAATGAACTACCAATAATATTACTGTAAATTATCACCAGATATCAGCAAAAATAATTCTACAGTACTAGACAGATACAGATTGCCAGATAGTGTAGAAAACTGCAATAATACCTCTCTAAACTACAGCCTGTTACTGTAATACACTACAACTAATACTCCTGAAAACTATTGCCAGATACTACAGCAAACGACAATTATACTACTGTATACTTGGCAATGTAATGAACTACAACTTAATACTACTCTGAACTACTTCCAGTTACTGCAATATGCTACAATTGATATTACTGTATTCCAGCAAATTCTGTAGTAAACTACTCTGAATTCTGTAAGAACATGAATGGGGACAACACAGTTGTTAGTTTTACTGCAGCTTTTTTTTTTTAATTATTTCCATTATGATCACGCAACTAACACGATGTCATATCCAATTACTGCATCAGACAGTGCAGATATTATTTCTGCTGTCATACATTTTAGTCCGCTGACTGAGTTGACTGCTATTGTGTTGCCTCTGCTGGTATTTCTAAGTACTGAGATTACTTAACCTCCTTTAAGTGCTTATTTAACGGCTTGTGATTTTTTTTCTTTTTTTGTGCAGGGGTCATAAGGAGAAAATATTTGTGGTGAAGTGTAATCCCATGCTGATGGACAAACTGGTCACCGTGGGAATCAAACACATCAAGTTCTGGCAGCATGCAGGTAAAAGGGGCCGGGATTCCACCGGAGCGTAGTACCAGGTTTAACCAGAAATCTGCCAAAGAGAGTGTTCCAACTCAGTTCATCACCACATTAATTGCTGTTGTGTGAATATCAGGAGCAAAAAACAATAGGTGGCGCTAAATTATCCTCCATAGCCAAAATTGGCACACAGTGAAATAATGTCATGTCATATAATGTGCGCCCATCAAAGCTCCAGCGATGAGATGGAAATATGGCAATTGTGGTAGTTTAATGTATTATTATGAGGAAAGTTAGCATCTCCTGCTAACTTTAGTTCCGCTTTCCTCACGGAAAACTCGCTTTTTTTTACTGTTAACTTTGACATTTGTGTGACATTTTATTCCCAATTTCCTGTATTTACCTCCATTTGCTGATCTTTTGCAGCTGAAACAGCCAGCATCCTGCGAGAAAGCCAATTGCATTTTCCTTTGTAACTTTTGTGACCTTTAAACTCAAGAACGTCAAGAAAAAAAATCCAATTTATTTCCCATAACCAGTATCTCAACCCTTCTTATATAAAAGCAGCTTCACTCTCTGAGCTTTAATTTTTGTGTGAATTTCCGGATATTTCCCGTCATTCATGTCGGTAAAAGGCGGTTATCGTCCATCTGACCGTGACGTCTCCATCTGTCCTCCAGGGGGCGGTTTGACCTTCAGGCGCGGTGTGTTCAGGAGCGTCGGCCGACCGGAGACCATGATGTCGGTGTGTTACGGCCGCAGCGAGGCGCTGGTGTTCTCGGGCGCCGCCACCGGAGACGTCTACATCTGGAAGGAGCCGCTGCTGCTGAAAACAGTCAAAGCCCACGATGGACCAGTGTTTGCTATGTTCTCTTTGGACAAAGTGAGTAGGGGGTGTGTGTATGTGTGTGTGCATGCGTGTGCATGTAGATCTCCTGTTGCACTGTGTCATGTAAACAGAATAATTTGCTATTCTTCTCCCTCTGTACGTTTTTCTGCCGTCCAATTACTTCTGAATAGTTTAAGCTCCAGAAACCATCCATCTTGTTTTTCGTTACCATTTCTTCAGCTACCTGTTTCCCCCGCTTCACTTTCTCTCCCGCTCTTTCTGTGCAGTGTTTCAACGCTTCATTCATGCACAGCGTGACATGCAGACAGACAATCCTCATTTGTGCTTCCTGCGTTTCTTTGGTACTGGATCTGGTTCTCAGTCTTGTGGGGAGAGCGTATCATTGCATATATTTCCTTTCCATAAAAATTGGCATTAAGGTGTGAAAAGTTACAATTCAGGGTTAAAGAAACTCCGGTACGTACTTTTATTTAGCAGCTTCTGGCTCATTTTTAGAATTCTGAGAGAGCGCGCAGGACTAAAAATACTCCGTACAGTCGGACTCCGAGACTAATTTAGGAAGCAGTGACAGTGAGTTGCATAATTTCTGTTGCTGTCTTACAACATGCAGGTCGTGAAGTAGAAATTTTGGTGCGCGTTTTGACAGTATGAAAAATTGGATGGGGGGTTACAATATATGTCTAATATATGAATATGACCACTGACTGGTGAAGTGAAAACTGATTATCCGGTTACCGTGGCACCTGTCACTGGATGGGATACGTTACGCACCGAGTGAACATTTTGTCCTCAAAATTGGTGCGTTAGAAGCAGGAAGAATGGTGGAACATAAGGATTTGAGTCACTTTGACAAGGACCAAATTCCGATGGCTAGACGACGGGGTCAGAACATCTCAAGAACTGCAGCTCTTGTGGGGTGTTCCTGGTCAGCAGTGGTCAGAACCAATCAAAAGTGGTCCAAGGAAGGAGAGGAGGTGAACTAGCGACAGGGTCATGGAGGCCAAGGCTAACTGATGCACACAGGAAGTGAAGGCATCAGAAATGGACCACGGAGCAATAGAGGAAGGTGGCCTGGCCTGATAAATCACGATTTCTTTTACATCATGGGGATGGCCGTGTGTGTGTGTGTGTGTGTGTGTGTGTGTGTGTGTGTGTGTGTGTGTGTGTGTGTGTGTGTGTGTGTGTGTGTGTGTGTGTGTGTGGACACTGATGAAGATGGGTTGTACTGAGAGGTGTCCCTCATATTTTGGTCATCCCAGTCATACGCATTAGACTGATAAAATATAAGGAACACCTCTCAGTATAACCCGCTTCAGTTCAACAGCATCACAATCAAACAATCAAAAAACTCGTCCTCAGGAGAATTTATTGCAGGGCTGTGGCGTCATATTCTATGATAAACATGTAGTTTTCATAATGCTGTGGCAGATAAGTGGAAGAATAGCTCAATTTCATTAAGTGCTGCGTTCACCAGTAACTCCGTTACGAGCGAGACATCTGGAAAACTTTTTCCAGTAGGTGGGAGTTGATTTCCACCTCTGAGGGGTGAATATTTTCCCTTTGCAAATAATTAAAAGGTCAACAGAAATATGAAAGGATCTGTTCCGTATGGCAAAATAGCGCCTTTAGGAGAAGATGTCTCGTGAAAAATAAAGGCAGATTCATGATTCATGCCGTTGTATTATTAACAGTCCAGGCTTGGCGGCGTCTTCTGGATCCAAGCGGTTAGTTCCTCCTCTGAAGTGGAAGTGGAGACATTGTAAAAATAAACTCTCGAAAACACTAACAGTCTCGGGTCTTCAGGGGAAAGCGAGTGACATCAAACAGATCCTCAGATCTCAAGATGTCAAGGCAGTGACAGAGGGAGGCAGGAAGGAGGGAAGAGATGGATGTGACAGCAGGGAAATCGTGTTAGCCTCTGTTTCCTGAGATAATGCCGCGCACTGGCGGCTGACATATTTCTGCTTTTTCTCAGCAGAACGAGGCTCCGTATTGATTTGTCTTTAAGTATTAATAGCCCGGCGGAATTCATTTGTTCCCAGGGCTTTGTGACAGGCGGCAAGGATGGCGTGGTGGAGCTGTGGGATGACATGTTCGACCGCTGCCTGAAGACGTACGCTATCAAGAGGGCAGCGCTGTCCCCGGGCTCGAAGGGTAAGCGTGCCCGACCTCACACTCGACGACGCCACGCTCTCAAAACCCTGTTCTTCTTCTTATTATTATTCTTTCTTTCTTTCTTTCTCACTGCCTCACCATTTCTGCATACTTTAAGCTACAGAAAACCATCAAACTATCAAAATATTCAGCTTTTGAAGGGCATTTATTCTTCCAGTCAAACCTATCGATAACTATCAAAGTTTTGCGACCTTCATTTTTGTGCCATTGAATAAAAAAAATGGGCACGCTCCGATGTTGCTGATGCAAACCTATTTGTTTTGGGAGCTGCGTCACCGGGGGCAACCATGCTTCGAGAGACCGTATGATGTCATGCATCTGCGACATCAGCCCAAACTAGATTGCCTTGTGCTTTTATGTTAATAATATTCCGCTCTAGTAAGAGTCTGGACGTTTATGCGGCTGTTTTGCATTACCTCAGCAAATCCAGTCCGGCGTTTTGGCATTCAAATCCATTTTCTGCAGGAATGCTGTTCCTACCTGTTCTATCCTTCTGCTTTTAAATTGCTAATTTTATTACTTTCCCCTTAAAATGTTCAAATTTGTCTTTTATGTCAAAGGTTGACCTCTTTCCACCAAAGGTCAATTTGCACATCTGTTTTCTTTCCCAATTAAACTCCTTTTCAAGAAGTCCTCGCTTTTCAAATATTTCCCCATTGTTCCTTTTCTCATTGCAAACGGAGGAATGGTTTTCCCGGCTTTGAAAACTTGACAGGCTTCTTCTTCAGGGATGGACCGGCGCCGTCGGCTGAGCCAGAACTTGCACCCGGCCGCATAAGCTTTGGTGTCAATAAGGTTACATTCACACTGCAGGCAAAACTGGCCCAAATCTGACTCTTTTTTGCCCACATGTGACCCAAATCTGATTTTTTTTTTTTTTTTTTTTTAAGACAACCTGAACAGCACAGATCAATTTTTTTTTTCAAATCAGACCCAAGCAATTTTCATATGTGGTCCTAAATCGCCAGATCACATGGAAGCGATAGATTTATGCAGTCGCCGTTCCACAAAAAGGCCGTCGTTAAGATTTGTGCTCTCTTTTTTTCTTTATCTTCTCTTATCACCTTGTCATAATTTTGTCGGCTCCGCTCGCGCAACTATTTCAAAATTGATAGAATCCGTATTTCCTCCCGCAAACGCGAGCACGTTAACGGTAAAGACATTTGAAAGCAGCCCCTTAAGAGAACAAGGTGATCAATAAGCCATGAAGGTCAATAACACCTTGATAGGCAGCTCAGTCACAGCTGAAGAGAAGCTCAAGATGCTGCTCACATGTACAACTGAAGCTTGAGGTGTTCATACAGACATTTGCTTACAAATTTGTTAGAAGGCTGCTTTGGTCTGCTGGTTGAACAGGAACCGAAATCAGATCGTTTTTTTTTTTTACGTCTGCGTAGCCGATGTAACCTTTGCTGATGATGAAACTTGAATCTCGCAAATGATGAAGTGACAGTTTCGGCATCCCACCTCTGCTGTTATGAAAGTCAACTTTATTTTGTCTCTCTTTTTTTTTTGTTAAATCCCCAAACTGACTTTTTAAACAGCAACTGCGTGTTAATGTATTTATCAGTGCCGGTCACACGCGGCAGAAAAAGCTTCTGTGTGCTGCTGCCACCAGGTGGCCGTATAGTGAAACACACATCATCTGGAAACGTCCAAGCAAGAACTGACGTTGTCTAAATAAGATAAGACAAGGCCCAATTACTAGCATTTGGAGCCTATAATAATCAGTGTGTTGGTGAGACTCAGCTGCTCCCCTCATCTTTGCAGGGCTGTGTAGTGAGTTTCAGCTCTTTGTTTAGTTATCTGGCTATAAAACTTTTTTTTCCCCGTCACATCCTGCAAAGCTATAGCTCTAACATCATGTACTGTGTGTGTGTGTGTGTGTGCGTGCGTGTGTGTGCAGGCCTGCTGCTGGAGGACAACCCATCCATCAGGGCCATCACTTTAGGTCATGGTCACATCCTGGTGGGGACAAAAAACGGCGAAGTTCTGGAGATCGACAAGACCGGACCCATGACCCTGCTGGTGCAGGTGGGGGTGCTGTGTGTGTGTTTTGTGTGTGTGTGTGTGTTTGTATACAAGTGCACCTCAGGGATTCTTGTCTGGTAGTCTGGCACGGCAGCTGTTGCTATGGTGACAAGTGCTGCCTGCTGCAGATCGATGGGCAGCTGACTGGACGCACATTTTTACATCTCTCCCTGTGGTGGCATTTGCCGACATGATGCATTAACTTTACCCCAAACTGAAGCTGAACCCAGTCCGGACCAGAACCCTCGATGAGTTTGGTCCAGTTGTGGCGCTGAAGGTTCATTTCAGTCAGAGACTGTCCTCTTAAAGGTAGCTGCACTGATGTGTGCGTTTGTACGAAGTGTGTGTGCGTGAGTGCTTTCGGATGTTGCCGTGCGATGATGCGAACAAAAGTGTGTTTTAACGCGTGCTCGGCTTTCTTCCAGTGTGAACTTGCAATGAAAGTGTGTGTTTGTGTGTGTGTTTGTGTGTGTGTGTGCAGGGCCACATGGAGGGAGAGGTCTGGGGTCTCGCCCCGCACCCCCTCCTCCCCGTCTGTGCCACCGTCAGCGACGACAAGACCCTGCGCCTCTGGGAGACGTCAGCGAATCACCGCATGGTCGCCGTCCGCAAGCTGAAGAGAGGTCAGTATGTTGCTGCAGTATGTTGCTGCTAATGTTCCGGTCCTATTCTATGAGTTCTACGTTCTTTCATCACAGAGGAACGGTTTTTCTGCAGTTTTATAGATTCAAGTGTCGTCTTTCAGCCTGTCTTCATTATCAGTTTACGTACCACATCCTTCAAAAGGAGCTTTAGTTTGACCTCCTCCTCCCTGGCAGCGCCCACAACCTGGTTTTTAGAGCACTTTTATCGTTGCTAGGCTACAGACACCATCTTCTGGCACTTTCAGATGCCTTCCTTGCAGTCGTCAAGTCTCCGTGGTTGACTTTTTAGAGTGGTTTTGGAAAAGGCTTTCGAGACAAATCACGGCGCTGACGGCAGCTCTCCACGTGAGCGGCGGCAAAGAATCCTCATCCTTCCCGAGTGTCGCCGATGTCGATGACTCTTGATTTTGACCGGTCGATGAGTGACAAGCTGGGAAGGTGATTTCGTTCCAGGGGGCCGCTGCTGCTCCTTCTCGCCCGACGGCAAAGCGCTGGCGGTGGGCCTGAGCGACGGCGGGGTGCTGGTGGTGAATGCCGACACGCTGGAGGACCTGCTGAGCTTCCACCATCGGCGCGACGCCATATCTGACATCCGCTTCACCCCAGGTACGCACACAAGCACCTTTGTCTGCGCTTGTGAGGACCCTCGTTGCGACACCCGCATCTTCCTGCTCCTTCTTTTTCGCACACTTTGGCAGCTCCGTCGGCATGACGACCACGCTCTGATAGACCGACGCCATACACTTACGATGCCATCTGACACCACCTTATTATGTCATCTGTCACAACTGTTTGATATCACTGTGGCAGTTCAGCTCTTTAGCTGTTTTCATGCTTGCTCAGATTCCATTCATACTTTTGGAACTTCACAGGAAAGTAGATTGTGGTTTTCTGCTTTTGATAAAAATTCAGCTTTCGAGGGCTTTAGTGCTAAAGACATTTATGCTTCTTTTGCGCTTTTTTTCTACCATTGCTGCCTTTCTTAAGCGTTTCATTTTCTGCAGGAAATGCTGCGCGTGAGAGGGAATCGTTCACCACTGTGAGCAACTCCCAACACATTACACATTTATAAAAAATTATGTCATCTTGTTTTTGAGAATAATAACTAAATGCCCTACTGGAAATGAATACTTGACCAAATCCTAACTTTAAAGTGCTTAGAGGAATGGTGGAACCTAGACGTCTTCGCCATGCTGTAATGTCCTCACAAAGACAGAAAAGTCCCATGCACACGCTTCCTTTGACCTTCTTCTGACTCTGCTCTCCGCCGATCACGCCGCAGACTCGGGGAAATACCTGGCCGTGGCCTCACACGACAGCTTCGTGGACATCTACAATGTGCTGGGCAGTAAGAGAGTGGGGATATGTAAAGGACCGTCTAGCTACATCACACACATCGACTGGGATGCTCGAGGTAACGCTCATGCGTAGCACAAATATTCCTCTTAGTCCAGAGTTAATTATCCAGCTTTTGAATACTTTAATAAAACACAATCGATGGTATTTACTGTAATTGCATTGTTTTATTTTTCATTTATTAACATTTTACTGTTTACTATAAAGCACTTTAACTTTTCAAAGGTGCTGTATTAATATAGTTGTAAGTAAAAAGCTGTTGATGATACTGTCGTGTTACCTGAAATATTAAAATACTGCATTAACAAAAAATGACTCTTTGATAGGCTGTCTTTTAACCATAGAAACAAGACTACAGAATTACTTTCTTCATCCAGACATGTTGTTCTTGTGTTTATTCACAAATGCTTCAACAAAGATTTT
>CAAKHG010049256.1:3520-17039 GCA_901007715.1 Dactylopterus volitans | reverse complement strand
TCAGTGTCTGTCAAAGGTCAAAGGTCAAAGGTCGGCAGGCTTTGCACTTTCTGTACCGTCATTGGTAGAAACGCTGCCGCTGTCGGTGACGCCATGTTGCCTCATTCATCACTGCAACATGGAACTCACACAAAGTACATGATATATGAGGATGCAGTACACAAAGTACATGGTATCTGAGGATGCAGTACACAAAGTACATGATATATGAGGATGCAGTACACAAAGTACATGGTATCTGAGGATGCAGTACACAAAGTACATGGTATCTGAGGATGCAGTACACAAAGTACATGGTATCTGAGGATGCAGTAGGCGGTTCGTCAGCAGACATCTCCAAACACAGCATTCGCACTGAGCATGCTCAGATGCTCAGTCCATCAGGTGGGCCTGCGCGGTCCCTCATGTCGGAGTCCGGAGGTCCTTCTGCATTATCGCGTGTGAGAACGTTGGACGCCGACGCCGCTTCTCGTGAGCCGCTGACGTGCGCGATGTTTCTCTTCATCACTGATTAGAGATCACGATTAGCAGCGAGCGCTGTTGACAGGTTTGACCTCTTGACCCCAGATATCGGCCGTCAGCCGTTCCTAACGTTCTCTTCCTGTCGTCTTCTTGTCGTCTTCTTGTCATCTTCTTGTCGTCCTCCTGTCGTCCTCCTGTCGTCCTCCTGTCGTCCTCCTGTCGTCCTCCTGTCGTCTTCCTGTCGTCCTCCTGTCGTCCTCCTGTCGTCCTCCTGTCGTCTTCCTGTCGTCCTCCTGTCGTCTTCCTGTCGTCCTCCTGTCGTCCTCCTGTCGTCCTCCTGTCGTCCTCCTGTCGTCTTCCTCTGGGCTCCTCTCAGGAATATGGCCGGACGGCGCCGACGGCACGGACATCAACGCCGTGTGCAGGTCACATGACGGACGGCTGCTGGCTTCAGCTGACGACTTTGGCCAAGTTCACCTCTTCTCCTTCCCCTGCTCTCAACCCAGGGTCAGTCAGGCCCCACCCCCTGAGACTGGCCCCACCCCTTCAGGCTGGCGTTACATTTGCCGCTCGCCCGTCCTCTCTCTGAAAGTTATACTCTGATTATGAGCAAAAAATGTCTAAAAGGATAAAATGATATGATATTTTGTGGTCAGGGGCCAAAGGTCAAGGTCATAGTGGCATCACAAAGCATGACGATAACTTTTTAGCGAAGCGGCGACATGTTTCTTCTCCTCATACGTTTAATCCAGTTCATTCATAGATGATGGAGGGACGTGGGTGTTAGCTGCGTCGTGATTGGAGGGAAACGCAGCGTCACATGGGCGAGATGCCGCTCTTACTCGTCTCCTCTCACTTCCCCCCAGGCGCCGAGCCACCAATATGGCGGCCACAGCAGCCACGTGACCAACGTCGCCTTCCTGCACGGCGACGGTCACCTCATCTCCACCGGCGGGAAAGACACCAGCATCCTGCAGTGGGTGGTTGCCTAGGTAACAGCGTCCAGCCCCATGGACAGGGAGGTGGCCACATCCGCACAGACGCACCTCTTCACTGTCTTAGTCTCCTGCCCACAAGGGGGCAGCACCTCCTCTGTGCCTGCTGAAGATGAGGAAGCAAAACGCAACCCGATGGCCGATGAGCTCGATCACTGTAGTCAATGTTATTTAGCTGCTTGTCGTAGAAGAAGAGCGCTTGTTGCCACCCCCGAGGAAAGAGCGCCCCCGCTGGTGAACCTGTATGCTAACGCTAGTGCTAACTGTGCCTGAACTCAGCTGAGGCCCCTTTAATTGGTTTTCCATCTATTTTAAAAAGACATTTCTGGTTTCGCTTGTCATTCGTCATCTTCTGCTCGCTCATGAATGTCCCGGCCGCCGGTAACCCGCTCGTGCACCCCCGACGCTCATGCTCCTCCCCTTTACGCCTGCAGCCAATCCCCGGAGCCCCGATGTCAGCGAGCGCGGCTTCGCTTCAGGTCTCACACCTTTTTTTTATTTCCGGTTGCCGTGTGGGAATGTGCTTAAGCCTCGTTTACGAGACGCATGCAGCACCGCGTCCACGGCTGGAGGCGCCGCAGTGCACACGCCGGCCAGACGGCGGCGCCGCAGCCTTGCATTAGATCCGCTTTTGTTCTTGCGGGGTCACGTGATGGCGGCTTCCCCAACGAAGAGCCCCGAAGGGCCGCCGCCGTGTGGGCAAACCAAAGAGCAGCGCGACATCGCAACTTCATGTGGGAAACGTGTGTTTGAGGGTTGAACATCAGGAGACTTCCTGCTGTTCCGACACGAGAACATGAGAACCGGCTCAAAGAGCTTCCTCAGGTGAGCCATTGGCGCCGCCCACGCCCAGCCGGCTTCACATCAGCCCGCATCACTATGCAAACCGGATTAGCGCGAGATGCGAGGTTCAGCGCCGCCGACCGGGGGTCACGCGGTTCGGAGCTGAGATGTAAATTTGAAATAAACTGAGAGGTGCAGATCTCGGCAGCATGGACGTCTTCTTCCTGACGCTTGAACCCACAAACTCCCCGTTTGTCCACGTGAAGCGGCTCCAGCGCTGCTTCTTGGTCGGTTCATCGCGTGACCCTGCCAAGAAGAAGAAGAGTTTGCTTTTCTCGGTCCCTCTGGGCCACCGTAGAGCCACGTCATATCACTGTGTGCGTCGCGGAACACGGCGTGTTCATGTTCTAACACACGCGTGCTGCCCGGTCCTGCTCGGGTGGTGATAGCCCCGCCCCCAGCCCTGGACGCAGGACACCGGCAAAGAGTTGGTGCTATTCCAGACCTTCACCCAAACAACGCAAAGGGTTAGGAGGCGGCGCCGCCGCCGGCTCCACGGGCAGCGCCGTGGAGGAAAAGGGCTAAACAGCGGCGGTTCTCGGACGTCTGAAGAACGTTGGCGTTGGGATGTCGTAGAACCGATTGTAACGTTCCAAAAACGCGACTGTTCCAGTCCGTCGTCTTCCAGAGTGAAGAATGTTTGTCAGGAGCTGGTGCGAGACTCATCAGAGTGGGCGGCACCTCCCTTTACTGAGAACCAGTCGCCTTCTTCCCGGCCACACTGAAAGTATTCCGAGGTTCTGCTGAACGGTCCGACTGCAGTCCTGCTGTAACTGTCCTGAAATGGCACCAGATGGCGCCGCGGTGCAGGAGCTGGAGCCCGAGTCAGGCCGCCCTCTCCCTGTAGATGCTGTTCATGTTGCAAAGGTCTATATAGAGTAAAGATATAAAGATATATATATATATATAATGAGTATAATATGCAGTATATCCGAGTGGCTTTGTTCTTCGATAGTTCCCGTGAAGAGGATGGATGTTCTGATTGTTCTGGCGCCGGCGGGCCCACCTCGCCGCCGGCGCCGCCATAGACGTGAGCTGCACTAAACTCCAGCTGTGCTTTTTCTTCTTCTGTTTTGTTAATAAAGTTTTTACCCAATCAGCACTGAGTTTGTCTTTTTTTTCCAAGAGGTTGTCTCAAACTCGGGGCAACACAAAGGTCCATGGAATGTCATTTTGCTTTGGCGTTTTATTGCGAATGACAATTTTATTTAAGAGTTTAATCTATGATGTTGCTGGTAGAAGAAATGTACAAATCAATGGCACAATTTGCAGCACATAATCGTAATTAAGCGTGTTTCTGCCTCAGACTGAAGGTTGTAATAATGGATATTTAAATGTATTTAAATGGGAGTGGTTTCTCTCATCCATCATCTTTTAGCTATCCAATCAGCCGCAGTGTTACTGGCCGCCTCACTTCCAGGTCTGGTTATTGGTCCACGAGTACCACGGTCCTGGGATGTCGCCTATCGAGGCCCCGCAGACACAGGCTGTTTCTCAAATCGCGGCCTTGTGCAGGCTCCCGTACTTTTGAAGCGTCGTCATGGCGGTCCGAGTCCTCTTCCAAATCACGAGTCCGCATGAATGATTATTAATTTGTTAAAAATATAACGCAAAAATTAACACATTAAGTTTGGCAGCTTAAACGTTAAAATGTTTAAAAATCAAAATATTGTGTGTGTACACTAAATTATGAAGTAGTTCAATAGATGGACATTTTCACACGTGTTTTGCTACTGAAAGTGTGTGTGTGTGTGTGTGTGTGTGTGTGTGTGTGTGTGTGTGTGTGTGTGTGAAGACGACAAACATGTACAGTAGATCTGCCTGTTGTGTCCGGCTGTGAGTTTCTCATCGACGTGCCGACACCTGAACGCCACACGGGCCTGTTGGCTAAACATTAGCTTGGACCTGCGTCGCCGACGGTGTCCGGCGGGTTCGGGTCACTCGGGCTGTCCCGCCCGGACCCGGTCGCGTCCTTCTTGCTCGAGTATTTGGTCAGTTGCTCGTGTGTAAATGGACCCGGCAGGAGCAGCAACCAGTGATCAGGGTCAACGATCATACTGGAGCGACCTCTGACCTTTAACACGAGCTGCCGAGGTCTTCTTCTGCGGTCCAGACCGCATTGACGGTTGTCCTCATGTATGCAGAGACATGGTCTGATGACCTCCATGACGTCTGAGGGGTAAAACACATCCTCGCTGCAGCTTCCTGTTGTTTCCAACTTAAAAGCACTTGAAGGCTCTAAAGTGGGAGCAGAAACTTCCCAGCGCAGCTCAGGAAGCGCTCCCCTCTCGCCTCCTGTCTTCATGACCTGCCGGGTTGCACATGACCTGCTTGGTTGCACATGTCCCAGCGTGTGTTGCACATGTCCCAGCGCGTGTTGCACATGCCCCAGCGCGTGTTGCACATGTCCCAGCGTGTGTTGCACATGTCCCAGCACGTCTTGCACATGTCCCAGCAGGCGTGCAGATGCCCCAGCGTGTGTTGCACATGTCCCAGCGCGTGTTGCACATGCCCCAGCGCGTGTTGCACATGTCCCAGCGTGTGTTGCACATGTCCCAGCGCGTGTTGCACATGTCCCAGCGCGTGTTGCACATGTCCCAGCACGTGTTGCACATGTCCCAGCGTGTGTCCTGAAGGTAATTCTGGGAAATGTAGGTGACTGAAACTGGATCTGCTGAACTTAGACCTCCAGTGGTGGATCTGCTGAAGGTCGAGGGTCGAAGGAGAGACCGAGGATGATGACGCTGGCAGGGTTGGGTCATGTAGGGTCATGTAGGGTCATGTCGGGTCACGTCGGGTCACGTCGGCCTGTCGTCTGTCAACACCTCGTCGGTCAAGAAGATGAAGGAAGCATCTTCATCCTCAACATCGGGATCTGTTACAAGCAGAACTGCACATATGAATTATATAAAAGGAGGTTTGCTGCTGTGGCGTTTGGATATGAACACCTCCACACACGCACGCACATACACACACACACACACACACACGCACACGCGTACACTCACACACACGCACACAAACACACACACAAGCAGCGGAGGAACGTTTGAGCTTGAGCCAGAACATTTTCAGAAAAGCAGCATAATTGTTGCTGCACTGGAATTAAAAACAATGAAAGTCAGCATATTTTTACCACTAATAGTGCTGATGATCAAAAAAATGAACTCATGTCACAATTCGCTGATTAATCAAGATTAATCACTTTTTTCTTCTTCGGGCTGAAGCTTGTAATAATGAATATTCAAATGTGAACGGTTTCTCTCATCATCATCTTCTCCTCTGCTGATTGGTCAGCAGTGTTTAGCCGTCCAATCAGCTGCAGCGTTACTGACCTCCTCACTTCCAGGTCTGGTCCTTGGTCCACCACAGTCCTGGGATGTCGCCTGTCGTGGCTCCGTAGACAAAGTTTGGGGTGTTTTTGCTGTGAGCTGATTGGTCGGTGATGAGTTTCTTCTTCTGTGGTGGTTAAACTGGTGACTTTAGTTTCCTCCAAAGATCCGCCGGCGACTTTTTCAAGGGGAACTTTCATGTTTTCAGACACGCTTTGGCGAGGTCGCGTCCTCGTTGCTCGCCGCGCTCTCGTTCTTCTTCTGCTGTTGTTTTTTTTTTTTTGGTGGTGGTTTGTTGTCATTGGTCGACACCACAGGAAGTACATGAGGCTGCTTCCTCTGGCTTCTAGTGATTTTCCAGATGAGCCAATGAGTCTCGGAGAAGCAGCGGGGGGGCGGAGCTCTGGGAAGTCAAACATCAGCCTCACTTCAGTTCTGACCTCCAGCAGCTGCAGATGCGGCGAGGGGGGACCAAGAGGACCTGGATCCTGCACTCGCAGCCCTTAACTACCACACACAGCCCTTAATATTACACACTGCCCTTAACTACTACACACTGCCCTTAACTACCGCACACAGCCCTTAACTACCACGGACAGCCCTTAACTACCACGGACAGCCCTTAACTACCACATGCACCCCTTAACGACCACACATATCCCTTAATTTTACATACTCCCTTTAACTGTCACACACAACTCTTAACTACCACAAACAGCCCTTAACTACCACAAGCAGCCCTTAACTACCACAAGCAGCCCTTAACTACCACACACACTCGTTAACTACCACACACGCCCCTTAATATTACACACAACCCTTTAACTGTCGCACACTCCCTTTAACTGTCGCACACTCCCTTTAACTACCACTTCCTCCTCCAAAAATACCTGTTTCCTTGTATCTGCCACCCGTGCAGCTTCGTTACAGTCAGGCGAAACGGCCTTCCAGGAACCGCGGCCGTAAACGGCAGAGTGAAAGCAAAAGTGTCTTATCACAGTTTCAGCGACACACCCAGAACACGCGACAGCAAACCGCCACCGGCCGCCGGGAACACCGCCGCACGCGCGTGACTCACGCGGCAGGTCGAGGCGCTGCCAGCCCAGATGTGTTTGAGACGCTGCGGCAGAATAAACACGACAGTTTGTGTGGGAGTTATTGCTTTTCGACTTCATTGTGCATCTATTTTTCTTTGATTTGTCTGTTTTATTTCAGCTGGTACTTGTTTGTTGACGTGCTTCTGACCCCGTTTCCAGGCAGCTGGTCGCCGGCAGGTTGCTGACGCCGCCGCTCTTATGTCAGAAATGAGGGAAACCAAATCCCCTCGGTTTTATTTGCCCCATCCAGGACCCTAAGTGCTGTGGCCTCGGTGAGCTTCATAATCCGCACTGGGACCTTTGACCGTTGACTCCAGTCAGGAAAGCTAAGCTGGAAAAACCCTTAAAATGGAAAAAACTGGAGGCTCGGATGAAAGATAATGGACAACAATGGTGATGCTTTTATTCTGAAGACAGGATGTACAATGTAAGCAGCGATCATCGCTGCCGTTGAGTCTCTTGCGGCAGCCAACAACATTTACGGTGTATAAATCGGCAACTGACGGAGGGTGGATCCGAGCATGTGCGCGACGACCTCGGCGCCATGGCGACGCTCGGCGCCACGCAGATTTCAGTTTGAATCGACCTGCAGATGCAAAAAAAAAAAAAGGCTCAACTGACGAAAGAGTTTGATGCCTTAAATGTTTCATTCTCTCATGCCTCATCCGTTTCATCTCGTTTCATCTCGCTTCCTCCGCGTACCCGGGTCCGGGCACCAGGGGCAGCAGTCTCAGCAGAGAAACCCCGACACTCCTTTCTCCTGCCACTTCCACCAGCTCCTCTGGGGCGACCCAGCAGTGTTCCCAGGTCAGCCGGGAGACATAATCTCTCCTCCTTGGTGGACCCCTGCCCTCCTCCCAGCGGGACATGCCCAGGACATCTCCCGAGGGAGACATGCAGGAGGCATCCTGACCAGATGCCCGAACCACCTCAACGTGGAGGAGTCGTGGCTCCACTCTCCTTCGCGGGGAGGCCGCTGAGTCTGGCCACCCACGCGAAGGAAACTCATCCGTTCTTTCCTCACTTGTGAAGAAGAACATATGCGGACCGAGCTCTGAATCAAGGACCAGATGGCAGGAATGAGACATCCACAGCATAATTCCAGAGAACCCATCACAGGACACCTCGTGGGACGCGGTCATCAGCCTTCTCCAGATCCACAAAGCACAAGTGGCCTGGTTGGGCAAACGTCCATTACCCTTCCAGCAACCGCGCAAGAGTGTGCTGGTCCACTGTTCCCCGACCAGGACTAGAACCGCATTGCTGCTCCTGCATCTGAGATGCGACAATGGGAGGGCCTCTCCTCTCCAGTCCGCTCGAGTAGACCGCATGAGCTGCCTGCTGGCAGCTTTGAGTCCCACTCGACAATCCTGTAAAAATAGAGTCAGAACAATCAGGTCCAATCAGGCGGAACCATGCCCCAGACCCCTAACCCCGCCCCCCCACCCCGCACTCCTTCCTTCTGCAGAAGTGGTCCGCCAGCTTGGCCCGGCTGGAGGAACATTGCCACTGATGGACTTGTCTCTTTGGATCACCGGCTGACAATAATGACACTGGAGCGGCCCTGAGGAACGCCGGCGCTGCTGCTGGCACTGCTGCCGCCGGCAGCGCAGCGGCCCAGCGGGGGGGCGGGGCACGGCGAGGTCAGACGCACACCAGCAAACACAAACTCACTGTCGGTCTCAGGCTGCAGCTCCTCGCGTTAAATGTCCAACATGAGGTTGAGGAGAAGAAAAAACTCTGCACGGGTGCGTTTCGTTCGCTCACCTGTCGCAGCAGCTGCCAGTCATGAAGCCCCGCCCCCTTTTGTAGCATCAAATAACTTATTCAAAGCAAACTTATCGGAATAATGAACACTTGGTGTGATATGAAATGACAGAAACCATCTTTGAGGAAATATGATATGAAGTTGATATTTGGTCCAAGTCCCGCCCACTAACACGGAGGAGGCGGGGCTTATCAGCTATACTGCATCCAGCCACCAGGGGAGGCGCAGATTTTGAGGCACTGTTGTACTGTTTATTTTAATGCATACATGAACGTTTATGTTGCCTAAATGTCTGTCTATAACCTGAATTAACGCCATCGCATGAAGCTTAACTCCCATGATCCTTTGCCACTTCACGGCGTCAGTCAAACTAAATATTTGCTGGTGTTTCGTGTGTCTGGAAATAGAAACCTGCATTTGGCAGCAGATGAATCTCTGGTGTCTTAACGCCAGCAACACGCATGGCAGACTTGCTCTTTTCATATCTGTTGATGAAATGCAGCCGTTTATGTTTCATCTCATATCAGCGGTGAACATCTGGCATCACCGAGCTTCTGATCTCCCAACGAGAACTTGTACAAACAAGAGCTGAGTTTCATGGCAGCGTGGAGATGCTGCTGCTGCCAGTGCTGCTGCCAGTGCTGCTGCTGCCAGTGCTGCTGCTGCCAGTGCTGCTGCTGCTGCCGGACGCTTCACCTGCCGCAACATGTCAGAAGTGCCTGCTGAGAAGATGGGCACCAGTCTGAAGATGGAGGATGGCAGGGGAGGGAAGGAAGGGGGCGGTGCAGGCGGGCCCAAGTGGGCGGACATAGCTGCGAGCCGCTGAGGCGTGATGAGACCCGCAGCACCTGAACACACCGCCGGTTTATTTAGGTCACATCCAGTCTGACAGAAGCAGCAGCAGCAGCAGCGCCGACGTCTCCACCGGTGGCTGCAGACGTGAAGCCGCTTCAAGCAGGTAGTAGATCCATGGGTGAAGGGGCAGCCTCCGCCAAGAACGCGCCTGTGAAGGTTCCTCAGCCTGTGGTGGGAGACTCTGGTCTGCAGTGGACCCGAGCTGGAGACGTCTTTAAAGGTGGACGTCTGTGTTCCTGTTTCTGTGCTGCCTCCATGAATCAGCCGTCGTTTAATCACTCGGCTGCTCTCCTGCTAGGGTTCAGTCGCAGAGTTAAGTTACTGCAGATGGAGACCTGCGTTTCCTCACAGCAATCTTCAGCTCTGACCCTCAGCTGACCTTAATGACCTTCAGGTGAACTTAAAGGCCCTGAGGTGAACTTATAGACCCTCAGGTGACCTTAATAACACCCAAGTGACCCTCAGCTGACATGAATGACCTTTGGGTGACCTTAATGACCTTCAGGTGACCTTCCAGGTGGTCCTTCAGATGCTGAAGGTCTCGCTTCTCCTGATCTGAAAAGCCCACATAAGGAAGGGAGTGGCAGCGGCGACGCTCGGACGCCTCTGCAGCATCGGCGCCGCAGACGTTGGTGGTGAGACAGACGTTGGTGGTGAGACAGGCGTTGGTGGTGAGACAGGCGTTGGTGGTGAGACAGTTTGGAGCTTTGAACGTGATCATCGGTTTGATCGGCTTCTTCTTCCTTTGCGATGAATTTTGCATTTCTGGAACATCTTCAGGAGCGAGGATGCGACGCCTTGCCAACAGGAAGAGGACATGAGCGGACAGGAAGTGGACGCCTTCCTGCCGGCTTTTTATAGAAACACCACCCTTAAGGACGTATGAGGCTGCGGACTGAGGAGGCCACGCCTCCACAAGTGTGAGCCAACGAGGGGGTGAGCAAGGGGGCGGGGCGAGCGAGGACCACCTACTTATCTGGCTCTCTGATTTGTCAGCCAATCGGCAGCGTTTCCTCCCGTCTCTGGGTCCGTTGACACTCGCTCACCATCCCATCTTTGTGGGGACGTTTTCATAACAAGCGTTTTCCGAATTTGTTGGTTTCCACCTTAAATGCTTTATGTCGCGTTTCCTGTCTTATTTGAGTGTGTCATGTTCTAATGTCCCAGTGGGGCCGTGAACACATGCTGCAAAAAAAACGGCATCACGGCGGCGCCGCCTCAAAAGTGAAGCCAAAACAGCTCCGTCTCCCCCTGGTGGCTGGCTGCAGTATAGCTGCTAAACCCCGCCCCCTCATGTCAGTGGGCGGAACCAAACTAGAATATCTACTTCAAAATGAATTTCTTCAAAGATGGTTTCTGTCATTTAGGTATTTATGGAAGTGTTCATTTTTCCGAGAAGTTTGGTTTTAATTAGTCATTTGATGCAATAAAAAAAGGGGGCGTGGCTTCACGATTGACATCAGTAACATACTGAGAAAAGTGAATATTCAAGAACAGCAGCGGATGTGATGATCATCTCTGGTGTTTCTGTAGTTCCTGGTGCTCCTGGTGTTCCTGTGGTCCTTCTGGTTCCTGTCTGGATCTGGATCTCGAGGTTCCTGTGGTTCTTATGGCTCTCATGGCCCTCGTGGTTCCTGTGGTTCGTAAGGCTCTCATGGTCCTTGTGGTTCCTGTGGTTCTTAAGGCTCTCATGGCCCTCGTGGTCCCTGTTTGCATGACCTCAGTCCGGCTGCAGCGCGACCACCAAGCCGTCTGTAAACACGCCCACTGACGGCTCCGCCTCTCTCGTATCTTCACCCCCGTTAAATCGAGCGCGATCAGCATTCATAACTGCGGACGTCTGTTATTGCCATACAAGCTCGGAGTTCCACGCTGGTAAAACTAAACAAAGAAACATCCGAGCACTTCGAGGGGATAAAGGATTTGTTCCCAAAAGAGAAAAACCCTCTAAATTTGATGCTCTAAAACCAAAAAACCATCTTTGTGAGTCAGCACGTCCTCAACCTGGAGCCAACATGGCCGACTCCCGCCCGTCGGATTTGGGTTTGGTCCAGAACTGTGACGCAATCCAAAGAAACATGTTGGTTCCGCTTGAGCAATCTGGGGATCAGAGAACCCGATTCCTCCTACGGCGTCGACACCCACACGTTTCCATGTAGCTGCCCAAGACTTGATCCCAGAAATCGTCGCGTTCCACAACTGAGCTGGAAACAGATGCAGCGAGAACGTATGAAGACAGATGAGCCTCTTTAGCAGCGTCTGCGTGGCGGCTTTAGACGAGAAGGTCGAAGCCTTTGTGAAGTGTTCTTATCCTCGCTGATTATCCTTCCTGTCACGCTGGCGTTTCTTAATATTGCAGCACACAAACAGGATGTGAGGTCAGGGGTCACGGAGATGTCATCAATCTGTTCGGCAGAACAGAAAGTGACTGCAGAGACAACGAGCGGTTAGCACGGAGCCCGTGAAGCAGGATTCCTCTGTTGGTCTTCACAAAAGGATGTTCTCTGCCCGTAAGCTCCTCCTCCGACGGAAAAACAAGTCAATCTCCTCGTTAACGTCCGTTTGATGGACCTCAGGCGTCACAAATCACGAGTGGAATCATCTACCAGCCGCAGAGTCCTGCTCCGGAGCTACAGTGACCCAACGACAGGAGATCCAGCTCCAGCGGTCCAGGAGGTCCATGTGGGAAACACGAGGAGGAGGTGAAGACAGTTAGGAAGAAGGAGGAGGCGGCGAAGAAGGAGGAGGTGAAGAAGGAGGAGGTGAAGCTAGTTATGAAGGAGGAGGAGGACATGAAGGAGGAGGACGTGAAGAAGGTGGAGGTGAAGAGGGTAGGGGTGAAGCTAGTTATGAAGAAGAAGGAGGAGGTGAAGCTAGTTATGGAGGAGGGGGTGAAAAAGGAGGAGATGAAACTTGTTATGAAGAAGCATGGTGCTCCCATCATGGTGCTCCCATCATGGTGCTCCCATCATGGTGCTCCCAGCACGGTGCTCCCAGCAGGGGGCGCTCCGGCAGACCCGCTGCTGTTGCACGCTGTCGCAGATTTAACGGCTGCGACGGAGCCAACGATGATGAGGAAACATGTTCAACCACTTCCTGTCAGTGCGGTCCGGGAGCGCCGTTCCTCACCACGTTCCTGGAATGCCGAAGTCTGGATTTTTTTTTTTTTTTTTCATGATGAAGCTTCCTGTTGTGGACGCGGCTCTGCATGTTTATAGGAACTTGGTTCAGTTACTGAACCGGAGTTTTCAGGCGTCACCGTTTCACTTTGACTTACAGATATTTCACACACACACACACACACACACACACACACACAGACGCTCGAACCCTGCCCCTCCCTCGCGGCTCCCAGTTCATCCAAGATAAACTTGATACTTCAGTTGCAGCATGGCGGCGTGTGAAGGTGCGTTCAGGCGCCGCCCGTCTGAGCGTGTGCGGTCCGAGGCCCTGAGATCTTCTCGTCCTGGAGGATGAACGTTCACGTCTGATCCCCGAATGAAAGTCCAATCAAACCAGGCAGTTCCGTGATTTTGCAACAGGTTTCTGGTGTCCGTCAGCAGCCCGCCGGCTCTCGGCCGCCGCCACTGCGGCGGCCTGCTGCGGCGGCCTGCTGCGCTACTTCCTGTTTACATAAGATGGGAGTTTCTCTGTCGTCGGGTTTTTTCGTACATGCAGTTTTGGGTGAAACTGCTTTCTTCCGTCTGTGGTGTTTCCCTGCCGGCTTCTGCCAGCGGACCAGCAGCGTCCAACAGGAAGAAGCTGCTGGTGACGGCTGACTGACGTCAGCCCGCTAAACGGAACCAACCGCCGACCGGCCGCCAACCAGCTGCCAACCAGCTGCCAACCGGCCGCCAACCAGCCGCCGACCGGCCGCCAACCGGCCACGACGGGTCACACTCGCGGACGCAGTCGCAGACGTGTGCTGAAAAATGAAAAGCTGCAAGACGTTCGGCCCTCAGAGGACAGTAAACACACCACTGGAGGAGATTACAGGACATCTGGATTTACATAAACACACACACACACGCACACAGTCACACACACATGCAATCACACGCATGCACGCATGCACACACGCACACACGCACAAAAAAAAACCCAGACCCAGTGATCCCAGCGCCCGGTAAAGTGGCGAGGCACTGGATGCACAGGGACAGGGCTTCC
>CAAKHG010049253.1:0-30799 GCA_901007715.1 Dactylopterus volitans | reverse complement strand
GCTCCAGGAGCATCGGGTGAGCGGTCCCTTGCTAAGGGCCATTCAGTCCCTCTACCAAAGGAGCATGAGCTTGGTTCGTGTAGCTGGTTGTAAGTCGGACTCGTTCCCAGTGAGAGTTGGACTCCGCCAGGGCTGCCCTTTGTCACCGCTTTTGTTCATAACATTTATGGACAGAATTTCTAGGCGCAGCTGCGGGGTGGAGGGTGTCGAGTTCAGTGAGCAGAGGATCTCGTCGCTGCTTTTTGCGGATGATGTGGTCCTTCTAGCCTCATCGAGCCGAGACCTCCGGCTCTTGCTGGGGCGATTCGCACCCGAGTGTGAAGCGGCTGGGATGCGAATCAGCACCTCCAAGTCCGAGGCCATGGTCCTCAGTCGGAAAAGGGTAGATTGCCTTCTCCGGGTTGGAGAGGAGGTCCTGCCTCAAGTGGAGGAGTTCAAGTATCTCGGGATCCTGTTCACGAGTAAGGGACGGATGGAGCGGGAGGTCGACAGGCGGATTGGAGCGGCGTCAGCAGTGATGCGGGCGCTTAACTGATCTGTCGTGGTGAAGAAAGAGCTGAGCCGAAAGGCAAAGCTCTCGATTTACCGGTCGATCTGCGTTCCGACCCTCACCTATGGTCATGAGCTTTGGGTAATGACCGAAAGAACGAGATCACGAATACAAGCGGCCGAAATGAGTTTCCTCTGCATGGTGGCCGGACTCAGCCTTAGAGATAGGGTGAGGAGCTCGGACATCCGGGAGGCGCTCAAAGTAGAGCCACTGCTCCTCCACGTTGAGAGGAGCCAGCTGAGGTGGCTCGGGCATCTGGTCAGGATGCCTTCTGGACGCCTCCCGTTAGAGGTGTTCCAGACATGTCCCACTGGCAGGAGGCCTCGTGGCCGACCCAGGACCAGGTGGAGGGATTATATCTCTCGGCTGGCCTGGGAACGCCTGGGGTCCCTCCGGCCGAGCTGGTGGAAGTGGCTGGGGCGAGGGCCGTCTGGGCTTCCCTCCTGAAGCTGCTGCCCCCGCGACCCAGACCCGGATAAGCGGAAGATGACAAGAACGAGAACGAGATTTAATGGTGTAGATTAAAGGATAACTTGTGTATTTTTCAATAAGGGCCCTATTTTCCAACACGTTTATGTCAAAGCGACAAAAAAAGCTTTTCAGAATGTTCAGTATACAATGAGAACTGTGTCACCGGAAACTGAAAAACGGCTGCAATGTACCGGTAATCATGCAGGGCAATATTCCACCATCAAGTGTATATGTATTTTGCTTTTTCATTTGTAACACAAAAGACATAAGCTGGGCTATGTGAAAGTTTGTCTTGCAGTTACAGGCAATGCTTAGATTCAAATCGAAATGCCAAGTCATTGACCTCATTTATGCTTAACTGGAACTACAAGCGGCATCAGCAGCTGACGTTTGTCGGGTCCCAGTTGCCGTCAGTTTGCTTCTGCAAATAACAATCGCAATGTCTGATCTGTTTCTGCACAAAAATCATTTACTTCAACGCGGGCTATCGCTCACATGACTGAAGACTCAGATTTGAATGAGCCACAGAGTTTCAAGGCAAAGATTTCTTGTGCTTTTCCGCATTTGAATATACATAGTTAACTTAGTCATAAATATCATCGCTTAAGCATGGTAACATCTCAAACACATCCAGATGCTTTGGTTGAAAAATTAGGTTGATAATCACAGTTTCCTTTAAGGATTTTAACATTTATTAGAGCAGATAGCACTGGGAAATGGGGGTTCTGTGGCAACATCTTTGAAATCATCTGTCCATGCATCTGAATTCCTGGGCATAATAATTCTGTAGACCCTCTTCTGCTCCACCAGAAGCTCTGAACAAATTGGCTGAATTAATTGCACCCATGATTCATCAAGAGGTGATCATCCTTGGTGATCTCAATTTAGATTGGCTAACCTCCTCATCTACCAATCTAAAGGAACTTTTTTTGAGTACCACCCCAATTGGCCCCAACCTGAAGGATCCTTTTAAGTCAAGCTTAATTGACTTAATATTAACAAACATACCTAAGGAATATCCTTCCTGTGGTGTATTCGACCTTAAGGCTTGTGATCATTGCCCAATTGTATTAGAAATGAGAAACTGAGGCAACACAGTGATCAGAAGAAACCATGAAAAATTTAATGAGCAAGCTTTTCTACAAGACCTTTACTGTAGTCCAATTAGTAGCACTCTCGAAGTCCCTGGCCCTGATCTGGCTTTTGAATTATTTTACAAATGTGTGATAAGGCAGCACCTTTTAAAAAGACAAGAACGAGACATAGCTCCCCTCAGTGGTTCAATGCTGAACTTTAAACCTTGCTTAACTCCAGAAACAAAGCGTGGAAAGATGCTCGTCATTGGCTCAGCTGTAGACAGTTGAGGAACAAATACACTGCTGTTGTTACAGAAGTCAAATTGGAATTTCTGCTCCACTCCTTCACAAATTCTGCTTGTAACCCCAGCAAATCATGGAATATGGTCAGAACTCATCTAACAATTGCAGCACTCATCTGCCCGCCCATGTTGTTACTGGCACTGCTCAGACGTCTGATAGCTATGACATCTGCACTGCTTTTAATGTACTGTACCTCCAGTTTATCTCCTGTCTCCACTTGGATGGTAAGTGATGCCTTACAGAGCATTTGTATTCAAAAAATCTGCAGGTCCTCACAATTTATCGGAATTTTCACTGAAACTCCTAGCATGACTAATTTATGAATACATAACTCATATTTTTAATCGCAGTATTTCCACTGGTATCATTCCTCCAGTCTTGATGCCTGCCCTTGTTCTTCCACTTCATAAAAGTGGTTACAAATAAGAGACTCTCAAATAAGATATAAATAATTGCTCACCCAAGCTCAAAACTGTCATGTGTGGCTAAAATACTCAAGTTGCATTTTAACTCCCTTTAAGTCAGGTTTAGACATGAGTCTAGCACTGTTTCTCTCTAGTAAGTAATAATATAGCTTCAGCTTTAGATAATGGAAGAAAAAACATTGTGCTGCTCTTTTTTATTGATTTAACTGGGGCCTTTGACACAGTTGGCCACTCTTCCACAACAGCTTTCATCATTGGGTTTGGACAATGCTAACTGTCTGTGGTTTAAAAACTGTCTCTCAGAAAGGTCACAGCTTGTCTAGATATGTACAACTCAGTCGTGTTTGCTGCCTATTACATAGAGTTCCTGCTTGGTTCATCCCATGATTGATGCAGAGGTACACTGTCCTCATTCTGGTCTCTGTTCTGGCATTTTTTTTAGTATCTACGTTGTCTGTGCAGTGGTGCAGCGGTGCGTCTGTTCTGGGTTAGGTTGTCACTGACAAAACTCAGATTATGTCTGACAGCATTATGGAATTATTGATTAAGCATTAAGGAGCATCAGCAGCTACTAATATAAGGCTACCTCCACTTTATGTACAGCACGTGTTTCTTCTCCTGTTTAACTGCCAGTTTGACCACCTGCTAGAAAACAATGGTCTGCAAGTGTCAGTGAGTGGACAGCAGTGTTCTCATCAACGTGCAGCTAGTACTATCACAGCATGTCGCAGCTTCAGTGTATCTGCGAAGCACTGCATAGTGTGATGTAACTATGTAACATCTTTTTTTTTTTTTGCCACAATTCAAAGATGTGTAAACATGTGTAAATCTTTTTCGGCAGTCTAGTTCAGCGATAATATCACATTCATAATTATCTTTAATTACCTTTAAGCTAATTTGAAGTTATTTCAGAAGTAAAATCTTTCGCCGATATGCTGGCATCATATCATGGAAAACCAGATGTCAGGTGTGTGTGTGTGTGTGTGTGTGTGTGTGTGTGTGTGTGTGTGTGTGCGTGTGCGTGCGTGCGTGTGTGTGTGTGTGTGTGTGTGTAACAGGCGCTGCCTTTGTCTGAATGCTGCTTGGATAACCACAGAGTCAACTGACTTAATGAGATAACTCTCCCAGAAGCAAACACACCATCACTCACTGGAGGTGGACAGTCCCTCCACTGTTCCAAGAGCTCATTTCTCTAAGTCAGAGCTGAAGTCAGAGGGTGAGAACGGAGATGCTGGTGCAGCCTGAAGATCTCACCTGTCAGCAGCTCGTCCGTGGTGTCCGACTTGTATTTGCCCCCTTTGTCCAGATAAAACTGAGCAAACTCCTGCATGGAAACACCAGACACAAACCTGACTGATGGAACCCAGAAACACACGCGCAACAACTGCAAACGTTTCATCTAAATTCAAGTCTTTCTGCAGAGAGGAAGCGGAGGAGGAGAACAAAAACAAGAATAATTATATGCAAGTAGATATAATAGGAAGAATTATATATGAGCAGATAGTAATATATTTATATATAGTAAAATATGATGCATGATTATATACATAGATATAATTCTTCCATTAATGCCTCAGTTGGAGATGATCAATGATTATTGAAACAGACTTTAAAGCTTCACAGTTTAGAATTAAATTGAATTATTTCTCATACAGGGAAATCCTGACTTGAGTGTCGATAAAGTGATCAGAGACATCACTTACAAGTATTGTAAAAAGGTTTATAAATGCACGGTGGTCAAATATTATCAAGCAGAATGGATCCTGCTGACATGTCAGCACTTTTATCCTGGGTTACAGGAGTCGTGAGAGTCCGTTTCAACATGGGATGAAGCTGGTTCTAAGCAGGAGATGCAGATGTGGAGGTGACTGACCAGGCGGGGCAGAAGCAGGTAGCTGAAGAGCGTGACCAGCGTCCCCACGCACGGCGTGATAAAGTAACCCAACGCCGCCGTCTCGGAGTCCGTATCACCTGGGAGACAAACACCGGCAGAGCGGGCTGAAATGAGCGCGTCATGGTGGGCGGCTTCATGCGGATTCCGCTGGTTCCACATTCGCTCTGAGCAGCCAGTTACTAAGCAACTAGACCCGGCGGCGTCTCGTGTGGATGTGTGGGTGGCTCACTGGCGATGGCGAGCAGCATGGCGATGGCGGAAAAGGTGCCGGCGAGGCCCTGGCCGCTCATGAAGACGGCGCTGTACCTCTGAGGAAGCTGCCCCACCAGGCCAAAGAGGCTCCCCTGCAGCACGGCGCCGAACGCTGGAGGAGGAGGAGGAGAAGGAGGAGGAGGAGGCCTCATTTACTGTCACACTCCATCTGCTCATCTGTCAGTTTCACACACACAATTAACGACTTACAGTTGATGAACCAGATAGTCGCCATGGTGACAGAGAAGAAGCGGTCGGCCTCCATTGGCACTTTGACCAGCGCTGCCGTGAGGGCGAAGAACAGCAGGATGAAAACCAGGCTGCCGGCGATCCGCATGGCTTCAGACACCCTGGAACCAGGAGACAGCCGCATCAGAACCGTCACAGTCGGAACCATCTCAGTCGGAACCTCCAGTTCACATCGGAGAAAATGGCGCGTTTCCACTATATGAGTCCCGATTCTACTCTACTCGACTCTTACTTTGGGATCAGGTGCTTTTCCATTACAAGATAGTATCGCCACAGTGAAACTGGTTGTCATAGCGATGCCACACAAAACCGTGACATCATCTCCAACATGACAGAAACAGCACAGAGCCAAACAAGCAGAAGACACACACACACTGGACGATATCAATGGCGTGGTGCTCTTGGTCCTTTTGAAATTTAAAAATTTAAAACTGCGTCCGCGACGATAGTTTGGTTGTTTAAAAATGGCGGCACGGGATGGCGCCGTTCAGGGCGTCCCGTGCCCGCCGCGCTGATGACGCAACACAGCTGTGACTGGCCAATCAGAGGTCTGCAGTGTTTTCACGTCACCTTTTAGTACCCCCATAGCACCTGGGTGGCCTTTTGGAACCCCAGGGGAGCAGCTACGAAAACCCCAAAAAGTAGAGTAGAAGTGAGTAGAGTTCTGGTACCACGTGGCGGAAAAGTGCCAAAAGGATTCAATTAAACACTTTCACAGCAAATGTGTGTCAACCCTGGTCAAAGAGTCGAGAGGTACAAGCAGAAACTGTGAAGCAGACTGAAAAATACACACGTTCTCCTTCTTACATGCTTGCTGAATCCCTGTGCATCTTTGCCACATTTTTTAAAAGATCATAAACCCACATCATCTTTGAACACAGCGAGTTCCCAACCACCCAAGCAGCACATCTGACCTCTGGTAGAGGATGGAGTTGAGCAGGGTGAAGAGCAGCAGGGGCAGCTGGGAAAGCAGCGTCATCCAGCAGTTGAAGTAGCACCGCTCTTTGGGTTCCGCCACTGTGCCGTTGCTCCATTCCGTTGTGTTTAGGCGGCGCTGGAAATACTGCACACCCGGCGGGGACAGGACAGGTGAGAGGTTACTGCCATCACTCTGGTGGCCTCCATTTCCACATGAAGACACATCAACAGCACACACACTTCCACACACAAAACATCTGTGCGTGCAGAGTTCCCAGGGGAACCCTTGTTATTCTAGGTGGTTTATCCCGTTTAAGAAGCAGCTGATCCTGGAATGCTGAGTGACCTCGTGGGAATGTCGGGACCTGTGACCACATGTTGTTTTTCCAGGCAGAAAAAAGAAAAAAGAAAAAGAAAAGAAAAAAGCGCTGGGTGTGGGTTTGTTCCTGGTAACACTTCACCTGCCGCTGTCGGACCGACCTGCACGGCCCGTTGCCTTCACTTCACATATCTAATTATTCTCATTGCTTGACTGATCCTGTCATGTTCACCACTGTGTGTCTGCCATGATATCAGGCACAGACCGGCAGTACATGGTTTTTATTTGCAGTGCACGCATCCAGTTACCTTCTGTCCAACCATGTTAGCCCGGTTCTGTTAAGCTTGGTTTGGCAAATTAATTTTACATCCTTTCAGAGAGCTGCCGCCGCCACCGCCGCCGCTCCTCATGCCAAGTTCTGTTCAAGTGACCTCTTATGGGCCCAGAACTTTACTCGTAAATTTGTAAGACATTCTTTTCTATTTTTGGGTAAAGTAAAACTGCTTCCTTTGGAAATCTGCCTGCGTCCCTTTGTGCTCGCCAGCTTGGTTCCTCACATCTCTATTACTATAATCTATTACAATGATTTACGTCTAAAATATTGGAAAGCTCCTGACTGACAAGACGTGGAATCTCCTTCATATTCCTCTATGGCTGCAAAGTCAGAGCAGCGCTGCAGGGAAATGTGGTGAAGATGACGTTTCACATTTGGATAATGCTGCCGCTCCCGCCGCTCGAGTCCTCGCTGTCGCGCGTCTGTGAGCGGGTGAAAGTAGCTCCAGTGTGAAAAGCGTTGAGCCGGAATCAAGATGTGAACAAGCGTCCACACGAGCAGCAACCTTCAAGGTTAAGCTGAGTCATGTGACAGACCTGGTGGAGTTTTGGGTAAATAGGGGGGAGGATGACATTCTTACAGCCAGTTGCTCCAAAACCAGTTTGGCTTAATCTATTTAGTTTACTTGCATTTCCTACCTTGGAGCAACCATTATTTATGAGGGTTTTAAAGCTTTCCGTCTCACGTAAGCCACCAGCTGACTGCTCACTGATTAATGTAGCATGGAATTGTTTATGCGCGGTTTATCATAAACTCAAATATAAAACTACGAGCAGGCTGCCAATAACTGGAGCAGCAACCTGTGAAACGCTGCAGTTTTAGTGCCGCTTTCACCACAACAATGTCACATGTGCCGTTTCACAAAATAAAAAAGTTTTACCAGTGTGGCAGTCAGGAAGAAGTTCCATGGCAGCAGCGTCCCCAGACCCAGGATGAAGAAAATGACTCCCACCAAACCGCCCCTGTGGATGGAGATGAAACCTGGCCGGTCAGCTTCAGCGCCGCGTGTGCATAAACTAAAGTTAAACTCTCCCACATATTCCCAGCCACATCAGACTTTGCTACAGCTCATGTACAAAAGCCATATTCTGTTTGGATATTCCCAATTAGTCCCGTTCAGACATGTGAGACATGCCGGTATTCCTGTTTTAGGAACATTCTCTGAATTCAGCACCTTTCGGAATATTCGCCTCCAGTTGGGTTTCAAGGCCAGGCGACAGCCGGCGCGTCGTAAACAAACCAGCCAACACTGCAAACTTGCAGAAGCGTGACAACGGTGGCACAGAAAGGAAGTAAATTCCTCCGTAGTGGTAAAAGGGAATATTACTGGAATGTGCACTGTGACAGCAGCTTAGTCAGAACAGGGACACAAAAACAAACAAAAAACAATATTGCGTGTCTGCAAATGGAGCCACCGGGTCTTTGGTGCGTTGCAAGCATGACTGCAATGGCGGTCAGCAGATAACCCGTTGTTCTACTCCCGGTTTTGTAACCATAACCTTTTAGTCACAGCCTGACTCAAAATCCTCCCGCTCCTTTTATCACTGCGTGTCAGCAGCACGGCTACACCCCCACAGAGACTCGCTGGGCATGTTTTTCCATCCGATTCCAACTCACCGGTCCACAGGAGCGTCTGTTCGGCCCTTCATCCTGACGCAGGCGTCTCTGATCAAACTATGGAGGCAAGAGAAAAGAGCCAAAATCAACCGTGTTCAAAGATTCCCGAGCGAGCGGTTTGTTTTCCCACACCCTGCTCGTGTGTTTGACATGACAGGAGTCCCAGAATGAAGGCTATCGGATAACGCAACATTCGGCGTCTGCCATGAACCTGTGTCAACAGGAATGTACTCTTTAAAGGCGAAGCGTGAGCCAGCTGGAGATTGGAGCGCATACTTCCGAAGAAATGACCTGGATAAGTGCCAGTTCCATGACTTTCCATCGAGGCAACAAGCTCCCCGTCGCTGGGATCAACTTCTGTTCCTCATCGAGATTCTGACAGGCTGGAACCTTTAGGGTTTTTTTTACTATACAACAGGTAGCTGAGCCTTCTGCTCGATTTATCAGCAGGCCAATAATACTTATATCGGTGTTGGTGGAAAAATGGCAGATGTGTGGTGACATTAAGTGCTTTTCTAAGGCCTGACCGATTCATCACCCACCAAAAATTTATGAATCAAAGGTGTCAGTTTCAGTGGAAAAACAGCAGATATTAAGTGCTTCTATTGAGCTGCATTTGAGATGGTCCACTCTAATAAAACAATTGGTCAGAGGGAGCCTCCATTCAAAGGCTGGCACAAATTTGACAGTCTACTGTCATTGGTCCCCCTATCTAGAACATTTTACCAGCCAGCCAATAGTCAAAGGAATCACAGCTGCGTTACAAACAGAAACAACACAAGCAAGAGTTACGTTCTGGGATAGAAAACTGCTAAATTAAGGCCAGTAGGGCATGATGAGGGGGCGGGGGGGGGGGTCCATTCTCGGATGCATCGCAATGCAGATGATTCTGAACTGATTCACAAATGACAGATCCATTTTCTAAATGTTAATTTAGAAAATACAACAGGCAGAACTCGGTAGGGTGGAAGTGCTGCGCCCGGACAGCACGAGAGACACGAGGTGGCGGAGCGTTAAATGGGGGCGGCGCCCTCTGCAGTAAAAGCTGGCGTGTGGAAGCACTCGAGCGTCTGTGGAGTTGGAAGGAAAAAGCATCAGGACACGAGCAACAATACGACCGTTTATTTCAATCTCAGCTCAGATATGATGAAACACCACAAACACGAGAAACCACATTGCACGTCTCCACCCGGAGGAGGAAGACAAACACCCGCTGGTAGCTGCTGACGACCAGAGGAGCATCGAGCAGCCGCATCAGAGCTGACGCCTGACTCGGGAAGGGGCGGAGCCAATCACAAGCTATCACTGCTTTTACTGGTGAGGACTCGAGTCCGTGGTCATTGGTTGAGAAGCAGGAGCTTCACGACTTTCACGCGCAGTGATCCGACTGACACTCTACAACCAGACCAGAACCCAAGTCATGGAACCACTGAGGAACGCTGGCACCAGAGCTGGGACACGTGATGATGGTCAATCACACAGGGAGGAACAAAGACATCCTGTGCAGAAAAAAAAAAAAGATTTATCGATACTTTTTATAGTCGCAGCCCTCTGAACTGTGACCCAAACGCGAAGTTCAGAGAGATTCCCACACATGAGATGTGGACTAAGCGCATTATATGCTGTAAATATGTATATAACTCTTTAACTCCCAAATATCATTATCAGCTGAAAAAAAAAATCAAGGAGAGCTCCTGAGCCTCAATGACCACTCCTCTTCTGGAGGAGCTCTGCTCTGAATGTTGTTTTCCTCATGAGTCATTATTTGCTTATTTCCTTCCAGTGCGTCAGTCATTTACCGGCGGATCACTGCAACAGTCACCTACAACACCAGGAGAGGCACCGACCTCCACACTAAAAGCTTTTGTGCCCGCTCTCAGCTCGGCTGCTGGTCAAGTATCGAATCATTGCTCTACTTGTTCAGACTCGTTCGACACACACACAGACACACACACGCACGCCACTTTACCTCCAATTCCTCAAAACACACAAACCTTTTGCACGTCTGCTTTTGGTTCCCCATCTTTCCCAACTGCCCTAAAACCTCCAACTGACACCAGTGTTGCACAAATCCAGACGCATGCAGATGTTGCGCTCCAAAAACGGCCAAATACTGTCAAGTCACACACACACACACCACACACACAGACTCAGTTTAGTCAGCGTCTTTCGCGCGGTTATGAACGCTCCTCATTTTCAAGGCATCGCTGGTTTCTCACCGGCGCCACGGCTGGTCGTGGAACAGCCGATCAGCAGGAGCAAATTCATGATCACAGTCCAGCAGGTGCGGAGCCGCACAATTAGAACAAAGTTACCAGGATGTGGATGGGATTTTCTTCTTTTTTTTTAACCTTTTTTGAACAAATACGCAGATTTTGAGAATAAAGACAGACGGGATTGGTGTTGCTAAGACTCCAACATTCCCAGATAAAAACAGCGTTGGGCTGCGGTTCCATTGCGAGCGGCATCCTGCCGCCTCAGAGCCGGCCGGCGTCCTGCCCGTCCTGCCGCCTCAGAGCCGGCCGGCGTCCTGCCCGTCCTGCCGCCTCAGAGCCGGCCGGCGTCCTGCCCGTCCTGCCGCCTCAGAGCCGGCCGGCGTCCTGCCACCCAGACCGGCGCAGTCGGAGCGCTGCACTGGCGCGCCTGCACATATCCAGCACGATCTTTAGCTTAGACAGTCACATAAGCGGTACGGTTGTAGCCTCAGGGACGCTTTTAGCATGTTGGTGACAAAGGTCGCGCCACTGCTGGAACATCATGTTCAGAGGTCAGCGAAGGTCACGGGTCAAAATTAGAGGCTACGGAAAGAGGCTCTTAAACCGCAGTCTCACTCAGAGCCCGTTATTAGCTGCTCTTTCACTGTTCTTGTGGGCGAATTGTTCCTCAGTTTGGCAGGATGCTGAAAATTCCTGCTCCTATGAAGGTGGAATTCAAACAACAGGCAGCGAGTCACAAGACCCAGTCAACAGAAGCCCACGACTAAAAAAATATAAATATATAAACATAGCTGACATTTTCCTCACGTTTCTCTGGTATTCACAAACGCCCTTAGATCAAAATGTGGTTGTGATTCGAGACTGTCGGCACACAAGCCAACACAGCTGGTTTAAGGGCTCACACAAGGGAAGCGAATAGGGGTGGGTGTGTGTGTTTGGGCGTGTGTGTGTTCTCTCCACAGACGAAAAAAGAAAAGCCGAACCAACTAGAGTGCACGTTCACTTGGTGACTTCACATGCAGATATTCATTTTTCACTGAAATAATCCATCAGTCAAGAGATGCCTTTTTCTGCTTTGCCTTTATAATAAAGTGTTGGTTTTTTTTAATTAAACCTTGATTAATGGTTTTCCCCATTGGCAACTTCCACAAAAATACGATAAGTATATGAATGCATAGGTGAGAAAGAAAAAAAAACATTTTAATCCACTCTGAAAACAGTTTTAAAAAAAAAACGTTCAGGTGATTCTGGTCCACATAGGTTAACTAAAACATCTTTTATAACATTCAACTACTAATGCATGGAGGCCATATTAAGATACCAAATCAAAAGTGTAGTCTTTGTGAAGGGGTGTCGATTAAACCTGTTATATGATGAAAGAAATATAGCAAATACATGAAAACACATTTATCTATATGTATATATAGAGAGAGCGCGAATAAACGTTAAAAATGACTAAGATCAATCCCCTACCCACCAAAGGTGCCCACTTCTTTTGTCAAATACGCTTATTTGGCACGGTGTGGTTTGTTACTCTGGGTAGACCGTGAACGCATCGCAGAGCTACTGGGGCGTTTAAGGCTCAAATACATACACACAAGCGGACGTAGGTGGGGAACACAGGCTTAAATATGTGGTTTTATCTCATCGAAGCTAAAGCGTAACACACACACACACACACCTGTTGCCATGACACAGCACCAACACGAGTGAGTGACGCGCGTTCATGTCACCGTTAACGAGGCTAGTTCACGTTCGACCGCGTCCTGCTTTCAGCTCGAGGCCGCGGAGGAAATCGGAAACACGCAGTCGTTTCCGAATGCAGTCCGACATGGTCACAAACGGGCGTAAACGTCGCGTGTTTTGAGTGTAAAAACAAACAAAAAAAAACCACTGGCCGGAGACCCGCCATCACCGCACCGAGCGCCGCTGCTAGCTAACGAGATGCTGCGCCGCCGCCGCGCCGCCGCCGCGCGCGCGCTCACCTTGACGGGGGCCGGGCGGGGGGCGGCAGAGAAAAAATGGCTCGTCCGCTGCCTTTTTTTCGCTAGGTTCCGTCGCGGATTCGAACGTGCGAGCGGCTCACAGACAGCGTCCCCGCGGGGGCCGGCTAGGGGCGTCCGTCACCCATCCACGTGGAGGAAGCGCAGCGGCGGCCGTGGTGCCTCGACGGCGTCCGACGTCATCTCTGCTCACTGAGCCTCGCGCGCGGCTGCTGGCAACTTCCCCAAAAACCCAAAGCACTTCCGGTCCCGCGTCCCTTCCCCCCCGCATCGCCGCTCCCGGGGAGGTTGCGGGTGCGGATGGAGGCGGCGGGGCGGGGCGGGGCGGGGCGGCCCCGCTGGGTGAGTAAATCAAACACACCCGCGGCTCAAACACGCGTGGCGCAGCGAGAGGAGGAGGAAGGGTGGAGGAATCAAGTAACGAAGTACTGCTGCCCCGCTAATAGTGACACAAATATCGATAAAATAACCAAATAATACTTCATAACAACATAAACAACAATAATAATATAAAAAAATATCATCACTGTCATTATTTGTACCGCAAATTTCAAAACAAAGGTTGCAAAGTGATTTATAGTTAAACATTTAATTTAAAATAATTATTGTAATTCACTCGCATTTTTTAATGTTAGTTTATTCCTTTTCTCTTTTTTTGCCTTAATTTCTTCCATCTTTCTTTAACTATTTTCCTGCTAATTTTTGGATATTGGTTGCTAGTTTCCTGCTCGGCTTCAGTTTTCCATTGTTTGCAATTTCTTGTTACATTCTGTTTTAAATGGACTTATTGGAGGCTTTATTGGAGGAGGAGCCTCAGTAAAAATGAGAATTAGTTTAATTTCACTTTCATGCAAAGAATCACATTTAAATTCAGGAAATCGTGACACAGCAGCCCTGATCTGACCTCTTCAATGTTATTTAAATTTGAAACACTTTTATTAGAATTGTTATTAATTGAAATTACTGATAACACTTGTCTAGCATCTTTCCAAACAAAGTTTACCAAATATATAACTGAACGGTATTTGAATACTAAGTAATCAAATAATATACATTACTATTATAGTTTACTTATTTTCTGAAATCATCTTTTTAAAAATCTTTTCGCTAATTCACTCTGATTTTTTTTGCTACTTCTTGCCAATTCATTCACGTGACTTCAAGTTAATTTGCAGTGAACTGGAAAGGAAAAGATGATTTTGAATTTGGGAAAAAAAGACGACAAGACTTGTAATTTACAATTATCCCACATTTACTGGGGTTGGACCAGTGCGGCTGCATCAGGCCGCTCGTCCTCACCGGTTTGTGACTGTGCAAACGTTTTAGCATTGTTTGACAGTGCCATGATGCATTTTATGTGTCTATAAGAGCAGCTCATAAAAGGGTGGTCTTTAATTTGTCTGTTTTACCGAGTGGCAATGTGCCGCGGCTGCAGCACACGTGCCACCGCTGGACGAGGTTTCATTGATGTGTAACAAAACAACAGGAAACACTGGTCACGCAGCCCTCACAGTTAAGGAAGGAGGTTGTGCACCGTTTCCTCTGAATGATGATGATCAAGTGAAGATTCACTTTGGCAACAGGACAAAAGTCTCGTGAACGCGGCTGAAACAACAACAAGTGTGACGGCGTGACAGGCCACACCGACACATGAGAGGACGCCACTCGTCTCGTCTGGTCTTCTTCCGCTTATCCGGGTCCGGGTCTCGCGGGGGCAGCAGTGGCCTGCCGTCCGATCCACATACGCAAATGCACAGTAAGATCAATAATAGTAACATAATGATAAGAGGTTACGTTAGTAACATGCATGAATGGATGGAGAGGAAGAGGATGGGGGAGGAGAGGAGAGAGAGAGGAAGAGAGGGGCCCAGTGCATCATGGTCCCCCGGCAGCCTGGACCTAAAGCAGCAGAACTGCTATAGGTCCAAGGCAGCCTGAGCCAGGCCTAACTATGAGCTTTGTCTAAGAGGAAGGTTTAAGCCTGCTCTTAATCGTCGAGAGGGTGTCTGCCCCCCTGACCCAGGCTGGACGATGGTTCCACAGGAGAGGAACCTGATAGCTGGAGATGGTTCCACATGAGAGGAGCCTGATAGCTGAAGGTTCTGCCTCTCATTCTACTTCTACTTCTAGATTCTAGGAGCCACAAGTAAGCCTGCAGTCTGGTCGGGTAATATGGTTCTATTATGGTTCCATTAGATCCTTCAGATATGACGGTGCCAGACCATTAAGGGCTTTATAGGCAAGGATTTTGAATTCTATTTTGTATTTTATAGGCAGCCAGTGCAGAGAAGCCAGTAGTGGTGAAATGTCATCTCTTCTCCTGGTTCTGAACAAATGTGGAACCGTTATTATTATTATTGTTACTGCGTGGTGCCGCACACTCAGGATTGGATGTATTATTGCATTAGGAGCGATTAGTCTGGTGGGATCACATGACGCTGCAGCAGCTGTGAGAGGATATCAGCAGCTCATCACACATATGAAAGAGACAAAGTACTTTTCAACAGGATGGCAGAAGATTTTAATATGAATATCTGGATTTGCAAAATGAGGTGACATTTCAGTACTTTATTAGTGTTGCGTTGTGCCCAGCAGGGGCCACATTATCTCCTAATACTTTGAGCCGATCATGAAAAGTCCTCGTGCTCAGAGATCAGGTACCCGACAGATCATCTATAGGAAAAAAAAACATTAAAAATTGAACAATATCATAATAAAGATAAAAGTAAATTACATTAAAAGACAAATATACAAAATATAGGACTCTATAACCTTTTCCGATAAACTGTGAGGGACCTGAGATGGTTTATAATGACATCTGCAGCTGGAAGACGTCCCGGCTGGAGGCGCGTCAGCGGCCGCAGCTCATAAGTAAATGAACACGATGAATCTCCAAATGAATGCTCGGATGTGATCCGCTCCAGTGGTACGGCTGCTGGGCCCTCTGCGTAACAGAGTCTGCGCCCCTCCAGGACTTGAGCCTGCTCAGGCCGCTGAGTCACGCCAGAAGCACTTACGCAGGATCATCGCGGATCATCACCATCATCATCATCACCATCATCACCATCGCGGCCGCCTGCGCTCGGCTTCACTCTTTTGTCCTGCCGATCGGACGCTTGTGGCGTTCGCGACTGTTCCGGCGACGGTTTCCCGCGCGCCCTGTGGATGTGTGTGCAGTTACAGCCGACCACCACGCGGGGTCACTACTGCACCACGGGTGGAACGGCCATGGATTTGTGGACATTTTAGTACTTTGTTAAAAAAAAAAAAAAAAGGCAAAACGTGTTGGACAAGACGCCGCTAAGAAAGCGATGCTTTGATGGCATGACTGTGTGACATCACGTGTGGACATTAACAGACTGTATGACATCATGTGTGGACGTTAACAGACTGTATGACATCATACATGTACTTTTGATACAGATTATGAAAATGAAAGCAATTTTGATGTTAAGACCGACTGACATACATGAACTTTGAAAATTGACATTGACATGTCTGCATGCTTTTTTTTTAGGACGTTAATCTTGTATGACATCAGCACGCATCGTTCCACTAAAACCAATGGACGAGCTTCTGCTGCGCCAGGTTCCGACGCTACTTTTGCTTTGACGTCTGCTCTGAGCTGTGAGTGACCATCGCCGTGGCAACCACAGCCTCAGCAACTCTCGGCGACAAGGACTAATCGCGGCATCGCTCCACCGGTTCCAGTTCAGCGTTCAGCATTCGCGCAAATTGCCATCAGGAGACGTGTATTCCAGGCTGGCCATGACATTTCTGGATGAAGTGACATCTTTTACACAGTGTCACTATTTGCTCGCGCAGTGGTTCAGTTTGGTCGCGTCAAATGAAAGCGGGTTGCATCGACAGTTCCGCGTCCTCTTGGTTTTCTTTTGCACAATCCCGAAACAGAAATCCATAAATGTCTCCACGACTTCTGGTATTTCACCAGGCTGTCAATCATGAAGCCACACCCCCACACCCCACCCCTTTATAACTAATTAAACTTATCAGAGAAAAAAACGAACTCCTCATCGAACTTTAGGGTGACACCAGGGGACTCCGCGCCACCGTTTAATCGGTTCAGTGGTCGTGCAAATCCTCGCCAAAGTCACGTAAATGTAACTGCTGTTCAACGCTTAATGGCTCAAATCCCGATGTGGCCCGTTTCAGTCTCAGTCACCACTTCTTGAGGTGGGACAGTTGACGAGAGTCAGCACCCACTGGCCTTCTGGCGGCATAATGGCGTCGGCTACTTGTGTAGGCCACCATAATATGACGTTAACGTTGAGAAGACGAGGTTTCTCACCTATACTGCAGCCAGCCACCAGGGGGCAATCACCTCTTTGGGCCTCCGTTGGGAGGAGTTGTCATGCTGTCGAGTTTCTGTGGGGTTCAATGGTACTAAGAGGTACTGGAGTAGAAGTCTGAGCACGCTTCCACTCCAGGTTCTTAGAAGGGAGACGATGAAGGAACATAATTTGTAGCCACTAAATGGTACGATGGCGGCGCTACTTCTTGTCGGTGTTGGAGCTTGTGGTCGAAGCGCTGAGTTGAGCCTCCCGCCGGGCCAGCGTCTCCGTCAGAACTGCGACCTTCTTCTCCAGCAGCATCTCCTTCAGTCCGCTCCTCTGCTGCAGATCCATAATGGCCTTGTTCTGCTTCTTCAGCAGCTGGTCATGTTCCTGCTGAACTTCCTCAAATGCCAGCCACAGCTGCACGTGCTCCGCCGACACGTCCCTCAGCTCCTGCTCCATCGCCCTCACGCGGGCCTCGTTCACCTTGCGCGTGGACCTGGCCTGGTTCTGTTTGTCCAGCTGTCTGCGGAGCTCGGGCAGCTTCTGCAGAGACTCTTCCAGGTTTTCCTTCTTCCGCTGAGCCACCACAATCTTCTTCTCCACCAGTTCCTGCTGCTTTTTCAGCTCTGCCACTTCTTGTCTCAGCACCCTCTGATTGGCCAGCAGGTTGATCTGGCTGCTCGTGTAGTGCTCCTCAGCCTCCCGGAAAGCCCTGTTCTGCTTCTTGGACATTCCCTCAATGAGTTCTTTCATTTCTTCGTCAAGCTTGCTGATTTCAGCATGGGTCCTTTTGATCTCTGCTTCCTTTAGCGACTTCATTGTCTCAAGATGTTTGACCTCAATTTCTCTCCTCTTCCTATCAAGGTGATTTGTGAGGTCCACCAACTCCAGATGGTGCTTCAGCTTCATATTCTTGATGTAGCTTTGGTCATAGTGGTCCATTTCTTGGGAATCTTCTTGCAGTGTGTGAATCTCCTCCCAGAGGCCGAGCTCTGCCTCGGTGCCCTTGTTCTGCATCAAGGAGGAGGAGACGACGGAGTCTATCTTCAGCTCGCCGATGGTTACGTGCTGGTCAAACAGGGCATGCTTCATCCTCTTCTTGTAGTCGTTGATCTCCAGTTGGTGGCACTCCTCCTCGTCCTTGTCAATGCGGTTCCTGCTTTGCCAGAGGGCCTGCATGCTCTCCTTCATGCCCTCAAACTGGCACTTCTTGGACTGCTCGACGCTCAGCTCCTCCTTCAGCCGAGCGATCTGCTCCTCCAGTAAGGCCATCTCATCCTTCACAACGATCTCCACCACCGGGGACGACCCTCCTCCCTTCGCGGCCTTCTTGCCTTTGCCCTTCCGTGGCATCTTGGAAATACCGAGGACTCTCAACTGTTGCTACAACTTCTCCAGGAGTAAACAAGCCACTAGTCCTGGTTGCAGTTTTTTTGGGTCTCCTGAGAAAGGCAACACCTTACAAAATACCTGCCGATGACATCAATGTCAGAGCGCCGCTTTGTACTTTGATGTTTTGGTATTAAGGTCAAAGAATTCCTTCCGCTCCCACACCCTAAAAATGGTCACTTTTTCTGTCGATGTGTCTTTGCTAGCACAGCTTATGCAGCACAAAATAAAGTAAACACTAAAGAGTATGGAGAGCTAGATGTGATTGAACGTGTCCATGTGCACAGGCAGATGTAAGTAATTCAAGAGCTTTTGTGCGCAACTTTCAAACTGTGTATGGCAACTGCCGATGGGCTGAAGCAGGGACCCTCACAACGGGACCTTTGTTTACACTGGGTATTAGAGTCTTGAAAAGGTCCTGGAAAATCATCAAATTCCGGCGGAATCTAATGTGATAGCAGTTGATCGCAAACCAGGCAATGACAGCTCCAAACTCCTGAGTAAAATTTGGAATCGTGCTGAATTTCAACTCTCCGCGCGTTGCATTCGTTATTCATGCACATGGTGGAGCGGCTGCTCTCTGGTTGAGCTTACGCCTGCTTTTGAGAAATCCCGCAGTAAATTCAGGAATAACGGTGTCATCTGATGCCCTTTTTGGAGGACCTTCTTGTCAGGTTTGGAGCTCTGCGTCTCTCTCCAGACTCGCTCTTAGTCCGGACGTGTAAACGAAAAATCATTGATGCTGCGACTGTATGTCATCACACACGTACTTTCATATAGAATATGAAACTAGGCGCAACATTTAGATACAGAAACCGTTCAGGAGTTACAATGTGCAACTCTTTAATGACGCGTATGCTTCCATTCAACTTTTTATGGTGCTGAAATTTTTCTTGAGAAAAATTGCTCAATTAAAAGACAGGAACATGCTTTCATGTCTTCTACTGCTGCTAAACATGCCTCCAAGCGGCGGCCATTACCATGGCAACCCCAGCTACTGCGCATGTCAAGTCAAACCGAAACGCCGCGAGGCGACGAGGAAAACATGGCGGGGCGGAACTATGGATTCACAGCGTTTCCGCCCGGACTATAAAATGAGGCGGAAAGCGGTGCCGCGGCCTAAAAGGGCCCTGAAAACAACTACCGAGGCGTCGATCCGGAGCGCGGCGGGAAATCAGCGGTGGCGGGAAAGCGGCGGTGACTGACGGTGCAGCGGCGGGACGGCAGCCGGCCGGTAAGGACGCTCCGGTTCGAAGCCCCGCGCGGCGCCCCCGTTAGCGGCCGTTAGCCCGGTGCTGTTAGCGGCGGCGGCGGCGGCGGAATCGGTGCTGCCGCCAAGCTTCAGCTAGCGCGGCGGGGAGGCGGGACGCGGGCGGCAGCGCGGGAATTTTAAAACTGGACGTTTTTGACGTAACTATTATTTAACATTTGTTGTTTAAAAGGCATCGAGGCAAGATTATTCTTTAGCATCCGGTGTTCTAAAGGGAACTACAATTCAGATTAAAAATGACTGATTTCATCTGAAGCTCCCGAGACCTCGGACTTTTGCCTGGTGTGCATGTTTAATTTCTCCTAGATAGTTAGGATGAGTCGGGCCTAAGAAGTGTAAAAACTAAAGTTTATCTTTGTACAGGAAGCAGTTTTTGCAACAACAACAAAAAAAAAGTCCTCGTATGAGGCCGCCGGGTCTCAGGAGGAGGTCAGTTTAATTTGGCCGAAGTCTGATGCCACAATGAGAATTTGCTTTAAAACATTGTTGCGCTTCCTTTAGATATTTAAGGTAAAATTACTCTAAATAGGTTGGTCTGTGTAGAGCTATATAAACAAGACTACATCGCATGTGCTATGTGTGTTCTCTATTCAATCTTAAATTAAATTGGAGCACTTATACGTTGTTCTGTAAATTTAGGTTACAATGCTGTTTTTTTTTTTTGTTGTTTATTTCAAGGTTTGTTTCACCCAATGAACAGATGAAGTATTCAACTTTTACTCCGAAAAATAAAAAGAAGTTAAAACGAACAAAACTGAATCATTGAATCTTTGAGTAAAACTCAGTTTATTCTCATGCGTGGATTTTTTTTTTTTCAACCTTTTCAAGCTTGGGAGGCTGCGTGATAATTGAAATAACTGCACAGCGCTGCTCACAATTTGCAGCGTTGCTTTGGCAAATTCAGCTTTTTTGCCAGGTAACGCATTTAATATCATCATGGATTTCTTTAATTGAAACACAAATTTCTTCTAAAAATCTAGCACCCCCTTGAGTACGTGCACGTGCCCGCGGGGGTAGGCGTGGCCCATTTGATAAACAGCGCAGGAGATGCACGGGAACGTCTGGACGACTCTATTAGCCGCTGATGAAGACGTCTGAGACACATATAACTTTCTTCAAGGCTTTAATGGCCGCTCGGAGGTGAACGTTACACAAGCGTTAAAAAGGCGCTTTCATCGGGCAGCGCTGACTCCAGCGTGGTCATCGCGCCGCCGGACGTTGGCGAATGGGCGGCATTCTCCTCGTTAGCCACTTATTTCGCCCTGGAAACCCCTGAGTAATGGCTGAGCGCCCGCCCGCTCGGCGTGGACTCCAGGAGTAACAGTATCTCCTCAGGACCTGCAGTCACCAGGCACCCTCGCTAAAATAGGAGGCTAAATATATCCTGTTTGTGCGTCTGGGTTTACAGTAACTCGGCTCCGGCCCTCGTTTGCAGCAGCGGCCCACGTTCTTCAACTGTTTGGGGAAGCAGAGCTTCACCCACGGCGACCTGGAAGCTCGGGGAAGCATTTTTGGAGAAACTCCCAGCACATTAATTATTCAAAAGAACAGAAACAATCTCTAATTAATAAATACTCATAAATATTTTTTTTTTCTTGCAGTAATTCAGGGATTTTTGAGTGGGTGGTTTTTTTTGTTTTTTTTTTTGCAAAATTCACTTGAATTCTTTCAAATTCAGCAATGACAAAGAAAATTTCCAAGAAATTAATAAAAGCTTGACGGTGTTTTTTCCTCAAATTTGGCCCAAACGTCCACTTGTATTCAAGGATGAACTGATTAGAAGGTCAAAGGTCAATGACACTGCGACAATAGGCTTTTTGCTTTGCTTTGTGTTGGAAAAATATTTAGACCAATGTCTTACATGAAGAAATGCACCACAGTGCCACCAGGGGGCAGTGATTCTAGCTTCTTGAAGTCTTCTTGTACGTTAATTGTTCTCCTACTAGTGGCCCCTGGAGCTAAAAGCAGGTGCTGGGCCCCTCGATTCCCACCTTTCAACAATGACCACCATCCTACACATGGTTCCTTGGTCTCAACGTGTGGCTCCCAGGTCCCAGGACCAGGACCAGGAGTCAGGCTCCCATTCAGACCTTGGTCCTGAATCCTGACACTCCCCCATCTGTCGCGCCTCAACCTAACAAAGCGCACCAATCGGAGGCAAGAACATGGCAGGTCCCGGTGGAAAGGCCATTGGACGACGTTGCAGAGCAAAAAGTGACCAATGAGAGTTCAGCAGCTGGAATCAAACGCAGCAACGTCGTCGTCCTGCTACGTCACTAACGAATACTCGGGAGAAGTGGCGGGGAATGCACTGGCCAGTCCAACTGCAGAGGACCTCAAGGCCCACTTAGAGTGGCAATAGACATGTTTTTGGCACAAAATTGTGTTGGAAATGTTGGAATATGAGTTGCATGATGTTTAGGATGGTCGCTAACACGCCTGACGCTGATGCTAAAGGGGAAACTTGTGCTAGCACTCATAAACTGGCCACAGCAGCTTTTACTCAAGAATAATCGGAGCGAAAAGCTTTTCTACTGCCACCTTAACGTTCAGCTGCACGAGTGATTGGACCCTGCAGGCTTCCATCGGTGGGCCGAAAATGACGTGTGTCAGAATCGATGTGCCGTTTCTGTCATTTTTGTTAGGAATAATCTTTCATGCTTTGTATTGTGCGCACAAGAAGAGTCCCTCCCATTTTTCACTCAAACATTGATAATTGAAAACAAAGAACACAGCGATGGAAAAACGTTAACAAGAATGATTAATCCCAACAAAATGGCACAAAAACGCATCGATTCTCCATCAGACTGACGTTAACATGGCTGACTCGGACGTGTCGCAGCCGCCCACCACGGGCGGGGCAGGGTTTGGCCCCCCCGGCCCCCCTGCGTCCCGCCGGCGTCGAGCGTCGGTGTCCTGCCCGCGTCTCGCCCTTCTCCGGTTTCACCCTCAGGATCCACGATATTCCCGAGCTGGCAGACTATTACAGGGGCAGACTCTGTTGCCGTAGCAACAGCAGACACGGCCCGCTCCCCCCGTGGCCTGGCGCTGAGTTCAGGGCCCCCGACAGCCAACCGTCAGCATGCCGTTATTCATTCCAATTAAGCTGAGACGGCTGCGGCCCATCAGACCCAGCTTGTGTGTCCCGGGGTGAAGATTGTTGCCATTAAAGCTGCATCAATTCATGTTTCATATCAACACGTGTAGCGCGCGCCGGCCAAGCGCGTGACCCTCGCGGCTACATATTTGGAACGGGGCGGTCCGACTGAGACGCAATCGAAATGTAAACACGCCCGCAGCCTGGCATCCTTTTATTTTTTCCTCTAAAATAATTTCTGAAATTAGATTATACTTGTATTACAATTTTAAACCATTTAGGGAAACATGTTTAATGAGGTCATAGATCTAGGCAGAGTCATTTATACAACTGTTGCTTTTGGAAAGCATGAGAGTCGCCCCCTGCTGGCCATGAGTAAGAATGCAGATTTTAGTTGTCGAGTTGGCTTCACTCTTCCAATGAAAACACACAAGAATTATTTCATGTTTGAGTCATTTTTAGACTGGACAGTCACACACACACACACACACACACACACACACACACAAAATGAATGTGGACATTTTTGTATGGCTGTGTTCTCTGCAGTCAGTTTTCTTTGTTTTCAGTTATTGTTTAAAATGTTTTGAACGTGTTCTAAATGTTAAAATGAAAAATAAAAATGACTAATAATAACATGAACTCATTCTTGTGTACAAAACATAACATCAGTGGTTATTCTTAACAAAATATGACAAATGGCATCATATTTTGTAATGGATTTGAGATTTAAAAAAAATTGTTTCAATGGGACATTTTTGTCCTCTAATGATGTTCGAGAGAAGTGCATTTTAAACCCGATGCTGCACAAAAACTAATAATGCGTCACAAGTCAATATTTTGGCTAATATTCGACCTATCCAGGACTAGTTTAATAAAAAAAAAGCCACCCAACATTTGTTGTGCACGAAATTATTCATATTTTGTCCGTTTTTTTATAAATAACATCAGTGACATCAAATGATCAAACCTGCATCTGAAGGGTTCAGATCCTCAGAGTGATTGAAGGTTTGGAGGTTTTGAGCAGGACACGACGTCGTTTCAGAGATTTATGCAGGAAAAAATATGAATCTGTTTTTACAGCAGTTTTTGGAAGTGGACATTTTTTGTCCTCTCATGACCGGCGGGGGGGGGGCAGGTGTGTTTCACCGTGTTCTATTGGTCTATTAGAAAAATCCAAAATTTACTTACTAAATAACCTTTAAACAGACAAAATTATGGTCAAATGGGCAAAACTGTCCATGGAGCTGCGTGAGGGGCGTAAGCGTTGATTTCAGAGCGGCGGTGATGCCCCGCGGTTATGAAGATGCGGCTTCTCCTCCTTTTTTCTCCACGTATTCAGTAGGTTGGCTCTAATCGGGGTTTCCCAGATGTTCAGTTGATGTTGCAGCTTTCGGAAAATACAGATGCTCCATATGGAACAAAACATGTCCTTGGTGGTAACTTTGACCCCCCTGACCTCCCTGGCCTCCTCATGAGGCCCCTGGTGGGCCCCCCTGGTCCTGGCTGACACCGCCTGACCCCCGCAGGCCCTCTGCACGCGCTGGGTCTGGGGCGCTGCCATTGTTGTTGCCGGGCTGCCCTCCCCGTCTCCTCCGGGATGCCGGCGCCTTGAGCCGCGCGTGTATTTTTAAAAGCGGCAGAGAAACGTTATCTGTGTGTTCAGGCACAGGCGGGGCAGCCCGAGCCAGGACCCAGACGGCAGCCAGGCCGCATTTAACGGGGGGCTCTGATGGGACCTGACTCACCGGCAGGGACGGGAGGCTCGACTCCGTATTTGGAGGAAATCTGATAAATCCGATGCCACCAAACGCTGAAGTGGACGTTGGTAACAGGACACGAGAGCAAACGTCACCCTCGGCCACTGAGTCAGAAATGAACACCAAATAACACGTTTCCCAGAACCAGAATATTCTTGATCTTCAGTGAGTTCTGGATGCTTTTCCTTTTGGTTCGGAAGGTTTTGACTGATGCAAATGTTGTGTTATATATTACTGACTGAGACGCACCATTATGTGTTTGTATTTGTGTTCATTGTTGGAAAAAAATAGAACATTTTCAGCGTAAGGTTGTTGTTTTTAATCAAATTCTGGAGACGTGTTACAACAAGAGAGGGCAGCTTTAATCTTTGGTTTATGAGTTCTATGAGGTAATTAACATCAGTGGCATTGTAACATGCTGTTGAATGAATCGTTCACTCTTCTCTGATATCCAGACAGCTGATTTATCATAAGAGGGGTGGAGGTAATCAGTTGTTGTGGTTTTAATTTTTACTAAAAATAACAGCTTGATGTTTTAAAGTCACATTAACTTTAGATGTTATGACTCTTTTGTTTTTCTTCCCTCCTCCAGCTGACTGGATCGATACACTGAAGATTCAGAACCGCAGGGGGGCGGGGCAAGGGGGTCCCCTCAGAGACCCCAATCGGTCCGCGAGCCGCCGCTTGGGAGCCGCGCGACTCAGACGCTCGTTTTTAGATCCTGGGCTTCCTGCTGCGTCGCGGCGAGCTGGAATGTCTGGCGCGCGTCCGCGTCAGTGGCCGAGGAAGCGCGGCGCGCGGCTCCATCTGCGCGCCTCCATCTGCGCGCCGCGCGCCTGCAGCTCCGTCACTCGCCGAGCGTGAGCCTCGACGCGCGGCCATGAAGAGCCTGGCGACGCCGCGGGGCGCCAGCGAGCTGCTCCGCGAGGAGCCAGGCGAGCGCGACTACGTGGATTTGGCGCTGAGGGAGGTGAAGGCGGGCGGGGGAGGCCGGCAGCGGGAGCCGCGCTCTGCCGACGCGCTCTGCACCCGCGCGTCCGGCACCGGCACCGGCACCGGCGCGCCACTTCTGTGCGCAACCGAGGCAAAGACGGAGCGCCGGAGCGAAAGCAGCGCGCAGAGAGCGGCTGACAGGAGCTGGGAGGATGGCGGCGGGGGTCCCGGTGACCCCCCCTCGCCAGCGGATCCCGCAGGGTCAGAGGACTGCGCTAAACCCGCAGGCGCCGTGACACAACCGGACGCTCCCAAAGACAGTAAAAGCGCGTCCGGCAGCGGCGGAGACGGCGAGTCTGACGACGACGACGATGACGACGAGGACGATGATGATGATGACGTCAGCCTGGTGCTCTCCGAGGACTACGCCGCGTGCGTCAACGAAGACGAGTCTCATTACATCACGACGCACGAGATCCAGCTGGCGGAGCTGTCCGACCACGACCGCGACGGCGAGTACGACCTGGTCTCCACCAGCAGCTGGGACCTCGAGGACGCCAACCAGGTGTTCTTCGTGGACTACGCGTCTTTTGACGGGGATGGAGGAGGTGCGGTGGCAGCGGCGGGGAGGGACGGCGGGCTGCCCGGGCTCCCCGGGGGGGACGCGGCGGCTGCGCTCGCCACTCTGCGGCCGAGTGACCTGCGAGATGCGGCCAAGTCCGCAGGCGCGGATGAGAGCGCGCAGCCGCAGCAGCCGCAGCCGCAGATCCACCTGTCGATCAGAACCACCTCCCGGGCCATAAACGAACCCGCCAGCATCCGGAACCAGGAGGATGTGGTCTACCGCGCCGGGGACGTCAGCCGCTACGTGCTGAGGGGAGCGGGCGGCGGGGCGCGCGCGCCATGTGACCTGGCCAAGCGCTTCATAGCCGCGCCGGGGCGCGTGCACTTTGGCGGGAAACTGAGGGGCAAAGAGGTGACCGGGTCCTCGAGCGGCGCGTCCAGCGCCGTCAGCGAGCTGGACGACGCCGACAAGGAGGTGCGCAACCTGACGGCCCGCGCCTTCCGCAGCCTGGCGCGCCCCTACCTGGACGCCATCGGCCTCAGCACCTCCAGCGAGTCCTCGGCGTCGGAGCGCGGCATCAGCGGGTGGTCCGCCTTCGTCGACCTTAAGTACGGCAGCGTGAACGCGCCGCGCGCCCCCCGCCAAAACCCGAGCGCCTCGGTCGAGCGTTTAGGCCACGCGCCGGCCCACGCCGCCGCCGCCGCCGCCGCGCCGGCCCACGCCGCCGCCGGCAGCATCTTCACCCTGAGCGGAGCCCCGCAGGCAGCCAAGAACATCCAGCTGATGGGCACGTTGGGGCGCGGCGGCGTCATCAGGCTGACGGAGACGCTGAATTTTCGCTGCAACGTCACATCGGGAGCGTCCGGAGCAGAAAGGCGCAGCGGCTCCGCACAAAACCCCGCAGGATCACGTTCCACGGATGAAGTTACCAGCAGCGCGCCAGGCGGCCAGAGGAGGCGCGGGGACGGCAGCAGGGCGCCCGCCAGCAGCATGGAGGACACGCACAAGAAGGCCCGCTTCGCCTCCAGCCTCATCAAAAATGTCATTTCCAAGAAGATGCAGTTCGAGCAGGAGCGCAAGATGGAGCGCGGCGAGATACGCGAGCCGCACCGGACAGCGGCGGCGGCAGCGGCAGCGGCAGCGCCTGCGCCTGCGCCTGCGCCCCCAAACCTGGCGCAGCCGGACGGCGACGGGCTCCCCCGGGCGAAGGCGGGCAGGGAGCCGCCGCGGCAGGGCAGCGCGCTCTCCGACGGCAGCGCCGACAGCCTCGCCATCCTGTGCGCGGACGAGCTCGGGGACTTCGCGGACGGCAGCTCCTGCGACGCCGGGAGCGACGCGCGGCGGCGGCGGGACGCGGACGCGCGCGCCGCGGGGGCGAACCTGGAGCCAGCGAGCGAGGCTGCGATCGACGCTAAAAAAGGCGCATCGGAGGCGCGTAGGAGCACGCTGCCGCGCAGCCAAAATAGCGCGTTCAGATGCTGGAAGGACGAGGAGCTAGAGTTTCACCACGATCATAAAAACGATCAAAGTGCGGCGGACACGCAGCAGCAGCGCGCGGCGGCGGCGGCGGGAGCCCGCAAACCCACCAAGATGTCGCACTTGTTCGTGCCAAGTATCCAGCTGCTCCCCAGCGACGCAGGCGCGGATCCTTCCGCGCGGGGAGACGCCACCCCGCCACCCGGCGACTGCCCGCGCGGCGCGGACCCCCGCGGCGGCGCGGACCCCCGCGGCGGCGCGGACCCCCGCGGCGGCGCCGCCACCTCCAGGTCCCCGGAGATCAAGATCAACCTGCGGAGCGTCAGGGGCGCTGCAGCGGAGCCTCTCGGCGTCTCCAGGCTGCGCGCTCCCAGCTTGGGCTGCCCCGCGGAGGGCCCGGCGAGGGCGGACGAGCTCAGCTGCCAGACGCTGGCCGCGGCGCTGAGGGGCGAGTCCTCGGACAGGGTCCCGCACTTCATGGTCCGAGACGTGAGGGACAGCAAAGGGAAGCTGCAGACGCCCATCCACCAGGTGAGGGACGTGCGCAAGCTGGTGAAGAGCTCCTATCACTTTGTTTCTTTGGACAACAACGACAACAAATGCAACTTTGCTGCAGCCGAAAGTCTCCAGGAGCAGAAGCGGCAGCTGCAACAGCAGCAGCAGCAGCTGCAACAGCAGCAACAGCTGCAGAGGAACCCAACATCTGTTTCCCCCATCGTCATTAAATGTCAGTCTGTGAACACAAACAGCAACGGGAGGCAACCTGGAACCCTCGAGTCACCTAAATGTGAGCCGCTGGAGGCGGACAGGTCGTCACCGGAGGGCGCCAAAAGCACTCCACCGCAGAGGCCGGCAGGGAGGGCACCTCTGGGGGGGCCCAGCAACCCCTCGGAGGAGGCCGGGTTGAGGATCGAGAGCCGAATCGCCGCTAAGAGACAAGAGAGGCCGTCCGAGGGGACAGAGAAGAAGCCCGAGTCAAAGATGGCCAACCAGGCGGCTTTGGAGAAACTCCAGGCCGCCGTGAAGACCATGGAGCAGCTCTACGTGTTTGAGAAGAACGAGTGGAAGCGGAAGGGCCGGCCGCAGCCGCTCACCGACAGCCACGTGCTCTCGCTGCTCGCCAGCGAGGAGCACCACGGCGACGCCGAGGAAGACGGCGGGGACAAAACGCCCAGAGGGGATTCGTACCCCAATGTGGTGCTGCCCGCCGCTGACGCCCACTTCAGGGCCTCCCAGGCCTTCAGCGGCTCTGAAGAGCGACCCGGTGCGAAGCTCACGCAGAGCGGCGGCAAGAACCTTCACGGCCTCGGCTCCCACCCGAAGGCCTCGGGGTCAAAGGCGCCTCAAACGAGCGCCCAAACGCCGTTCAGCGCGAAGGGCTTCGTCCCAAAGTCGCCCAAGCTGCCCGTGTCCCTGAAGAGCGGCCAGATGAAGCCGGGCGGTCGCGAAGGAGCTGAAGCTAAGGAGGCGGAGGGGTCCCCTCAGAACCTGTGGGGCGCCGATAACGAGAACTACCTGACCATTCCGGTCAGGTCTCACACCGGCGGCAGCAAACAGGCCCCCTCCGCTGAAAAAGCAACGCGCTTCTCCAACCCCGGCGGTTCTCCAGGGAACCTGGGATTTGGCGGCAGGACCCAGGAGGAGCAGGACCGGTCCCCCAAACGCTCCAGCATTGTGATGGAGACCCGCTCGCCGGATATCCCCCCCGCCACCATCTACCACTCCCTGCCATTGGGCATGTCCACCAATCAGCCGCAGGTGTACTGCTTCTCGCCGGCGATCACCCCGGCTCCCACCCTGGACCCCTTCCAGGCCACCCAGAGGAAGATGCTTCTGGATCCCACCACCGGGAGCTACTACCTGGTGGACACCCCGGTCCAGCCGTCCACCAAGCGCCTCTTTGACCCGGAGACGGGCCAGTACGTGGACGTGCCCGTGCCGCAGCCGCCCCCCATGACGCCCGTCCCCATGCCCATCTCACCTTTGACCTTCGGTCCGGGCGCTTACGGGCACGCCTACATGATCTACCCGGGCTTCGTGCCGGCGCCCTCGCTGATCCCGGCGAGGACGCTGGCGCAGTCGCAGATGTCGGTGCAGTCGGAGGCCGAGAGCGGCGAGAAAACCCCCCTGCAGCAGCCGGAGGGCCTGTACATGGAGAGCCCCTTCTACATGACCACGGGAAAGTCTCCGCAGTCGGCATCGGGGGCGGCGAGCCAGGCCGCCGCCGCAGCTGCTGCCGCCGGCGCCGGCCGCCCGCCGCTGGGCTTCGGCGGCGGCAAGCAGCCGCTCATCAGCATCTCCACGCAGCAGGGGCCCAGGATCATCGCGCCGCCCTCGTTTGACGGCACCACCATGAGCTTCGTGGTGGAGCACCGATGAGCGGGTGAGTAGCTCTGACGCGAGCGTAGCCATGACGACACGCACACACACACACACACACACACACGGAGCGTGGTGTGGGACCGATTCAGGAATTCCTGGCCATCTTGCCTGCATCCAAAATCAAACTCAGTGGATCGTATAATGAATCGGGCCGGGACCACACGGTGACTCACGATTCGATAATGATAATATCACGATATCTGCGATATTGCAAGAAATTTCATCAACGATATATCAGGATTTACAGATATGTGACTGAAAAAGTAAAAAAATACCCAGAAAAAGGAAAACGTCTGCAATTATGCATTTATTCCAAAACTCTGTCGTTCGTACAACGTACAAACAAACATGCGCGTGAGTACTTTTTCTGTGAAGTGCCGAGGACTCGGCGCCTCGTATCTGGGCTCCAGAGTCGCTAGCATCCGGCCAAAACCATCATGGTCCACCACTGTCAGGGCCGAGGTCCTTGCAAATAGAATCGCAGATGGACTCGCGGGCGGGTCTTTGGTTTGTTTCTCCGTTTTCGTATCTTCCGCCGTTCTTGAGTCTGTTCTTCTTCTTCTTCTGTTGTCATTAACGCGACTTCTTCACCGGCCGCCGCTTACACCTACTTTACCTTCATTTACGGGGTTAGCGCCCCCCAGACATGACAGGGGAGGAGGAAGTACTGACGGTGACAGCGGGGGTAAATCCTTAATGTTTGTTGTAATAAAATATCGATATTTGCCGTCAGTGTATCGATTATTTACTGCAACAGAGGGCACAACGATATATCACAATATTGATTTTTTTTGCCCAACCCTAATTATTAACTATCTTTTTTTCAAAAATACAATCACAAGACACAGTCACACACACGAAAAATACATGAAGCACTTGTGATGCAAAAACTAAAGGCAGCAACAGCATTCAAACATCCACTTGCAGATCCTGATATCGGAGGATCCAGAGTCCCGTATGACTCCAGGCGTCTTCGCGGTGAGGTGTGTGTGTGTGTGTGTG
>CAAKHG010049249.1:0-10210 GCA_901007715.1 Dactylopterus volitans | reverse complement strand
TAACACACACACACACACACACACACACACACACACACACACACACACACACACACACACACACACACACACACACACACACACACACACACTCCTTTAACTCCTATCATATCTTGTCCTTCTCCGTCCAAGCCCCCCGGGCCCCTCTACGCCGCTCACACAGTCTGATTGAATCAGCCAGGCTCCGGCGGCATTATTTATCGAATTAGCTCGTCATTACCTCCCTGGGCGCCACGGCTTGAGCGCCGCCTGGAATGAGTCATTCATGGCCGTTAAGCTGTCGCCATCTTTGCTACGCGAGGGGTCAGCAGCTGGGGGTCGGAGCCCAGCTTTGTTTTGCTGTATCATCTTCCTCTCTCCAACCGCTCAGTTCAGTTGCCTGGAAAGCTGTCAAGTGTGCACGGGCGGTTCGCGTCGGCTCGTCCGATGCCGCCAGTCCACATGTGCGTGTCAGCATCCATCTTGTCAGTGTCGACTGCTGTTAGCGTGCTTTTAACGTGCATGTTGGAAGTGACACGACAACCCACTGGCTTCCTGAGGGGCTGGACAACCAGCTGCTGCTCACTTGTGGTTTCACTTCATCACAGCGGTGGATGTTTTTATGAGTCACCCCAGAGTTGCTTACACTGATGTAGCTAAACGTCCATTAATAGCCTTAAAACTCCATCCTATCAGGAACTGCTTTTCATTCATTTGACATGTGATGTACAGAACATTGAATATGACCAGGAAGAGTTTTCAATATTAGTCTGCTGTCAAAGCTGTCACAGAAAGTTTCTGTCTCCGTCTCGCCAACCTCAATACGATTTTTAATTCTGCAACCGGTTGAGAAGCCCGGAAGCCTCCATTGCACAAACATTTGAGCATTAGCTTTTTATGCATCATGCATGAGGTCTCATATTTAATAATGATCATTTAATTGAAAAGTAAGACGTAGATGTAAGTTTAAGAACTTTGTGAAAAAATTATGTCAGATACTTTTGTGTTAGCGGTAAGAATAATATCAAATTGCTCATTGTGTAGAAAGAGCTGGAGGGCGCAGTTGTACGAAAGGAGACATACAGTCATGCACATTTGTTTGAATGGTGATATCATAAATGGGTTTGAAATGGGGCAAAAATATGTGAGTGAACTGTAGACTTTCAGCTTTAATTCAAGGGGTTTCAAGTGTAATTGTTTAGGAATTACAACCAATTTTATTCATAGTTGCCCATTATGCGGGACTTGAAAGTTACTGGACATTTGACTGACTTTCTGTCCCTTGGCCCGGTGGAGCAAGTTCCCTTATCATTTCATGACAAAATCAGCAGATAGAAAGTCTGGAGAAAGTCTAGCATTTGGCGGGTGTTCATCGGAACATTCAGTATGAGGTCCAAAAGCAGACCGTCACTAGGTTGGGGAAAAAAGCAAACAAACCTATCAGAGGGACAGCAAACCCTACGGAGTGGCCAAGCAGCATTTGGTACGTTCTTAAAATGAAGGAATTGATGCCAAAAGACCTTGAAGGCCATGGCAGAGTCACCAAAGCAGATGATTGCACAATTGTTTTCTTGGTGAAGAGAAAACTCCCACAGCATCTAGACGAGTCAAGAACACATTCAAGAGGCAAAGAGTGTGTCATTGTCCAGATCTACAATCAGAGTTTTTTTTCTCACTGGAATCGAGTGAGGGAGGGTTTCACTCACTTTACCAACTGTAAAGCCCACAGAGACGATATGATTTGTGAATCCTGGGCTGTACAGGTTCAATTGACTTGACATGGAGGTAAATACATTGGGTTGGCAACAAGGTGCAGACCACTGGTAACGCCGAGGAAGAGAGAGGCTGCATTAGAATTGGCATGGAACACTTATAAAGAAAGAAAAAAGCCTGCCCAGCTCCCGAACAACATTCTTTGGAAAGATGAAACCAAGGTGAAGCTGGTTTGGAATGATGGGAGGAGGAAAGTATGGGGAACAACTTCAGATGCCCAGCATACCGCATATCTGTCAGACACGGCGGAGGCAGTGTCGGCATGCTCATGAATGGCTGCTGATGCAATTGGCTCACCGGTGTTTATTGATGATGCGACTTCTGATGAAAGTAACGAGATGAATTCTGAAGCATATGGTTACTCGTGCTCTCTGTAGTGCTTCACGGTGCGAATGGATAATGACCCAAAATGTACCGCAGAAGTAACCCAAGACTTTCTTAGAAAACTTGAAGCAATTTAATTCTCGACAAAAAAAACCCCCACACATTTAAAAGCATCAGATAAGCAGCGATCCGGATCATCTGTAGCAGCAGCATGAATTTTACCACTGTTCAGCAGATTAAAAACAACTTAAAAATTGCCTAGCTGTATACCAGGAGGTCCAGTGAATGTAAAAGTATATGGCACATTCCCTAGTCCACAGCTCCTTCAAAACTTACTCCAAGAGCCTGTCAACACAAAGAAATGTGATATCCATCCAAGAATATGCCAGGTTGGTCACTAAATCTTAATCCAATAGAAGACAGTGAAGACAGAGCCTCCGATAAGGAAGCAGCAACTGAAAACAGCTGCAGTAAAGGCCCCGCGAAGCGACTCCAGGGCGGAAACCCGGCATTTGGTGATGTTCATGACGGGCCCCAGACTTCAGGCACTTATGAAAGGAGCTTAATTTAAGTATTAAAACAATCCGAAGACATCCCACTATATGATACTGTCAGGATGAGTTGCATAAAATAGTATCGCGACTTTACGATATGCTGAGTATCACAGTCACGTGTATTGTACTACATTGTGATTTTAAACTTTTCTTCCCCTGCAAATTTGGTTTCAGACGAAAAACATTTCCGTTGCATTTGAGCTGTATTTAAGTGTGAGATGATATATTTCCTTATGAGCTGTAATGGAGTGACGTGCAGTCACCGTCCTGTTTATTCGCAAGATTTCATCCTCATCTTGCAAGGAAGTACTTTGAATCCCTGCTTGAATTCCGCGGGTGTTGATGAATTAGGGTTAAAAGCGAACCCGACTCGTAGCCTTCCTCGGTTGAGGTTGCAAAATCGCTTCACCATCTGACACTGAGTAGCTCAGCAGAAACCAAAAAACGCAGAGTAATACTGAAACACTTGGCCCTCTTTTAAGCAACAGCAGATGACTGATGTTGCAAGCACAACATCTCATCTGCGTCCTCCTGGCAGATGGGGATCACGTGTGCACATGAGATCGTGGGGGAGTTAGTTGCCGTTTTTAAGACGACGTCTCGGCTGCGCCGTGTTTCCTCCTCGTCTTGACACACGCTTCCACCGTGCAAGAGAGGAAAAACATAGCTGCTGGTTGGAGGAATACATAACCACGAACTCGACAAATAGTCTTAAAGTCAAAGAGTAAATCATGTTTTTTTTAATCTTTATAGAGTATTTTCTGCATTTTGAGTATTTTCTTGTCCGCAGTGAATCACAAATCAATGACCAGCCGGAATGATTATTAAGGAGATTGGAAATGGTACAAAGACACTTTTTAAAAAATTAAATGCCCATCTTGAATCTGACATTTCAGCGTTTGATGTCTTGTCTTTGTGCTGTCTTCACTTAAATGTGAGCTTTTTGCACATTGTCGCATTTGGGCCTTTTTCAGGTTTTGCGCAACCTTCCAGCTCTTATTTTGGAAATGGTGAAAGGGGAAAATTTATGGTGTCGTCGGTGGGCCAAAATGGCAGTCACGTGACAAGCGGTTCAGAGTAATGAACCGTTTCCAGCAGCAGCAGAAATACAAAAAGATGAGTCTCTACTATGAGCATTGCATACTCCACTGTAGCGATACACAGAGGAAGCGTTATCTCTCCCAAGTAAGAGATATGATATCTCAACTCTGCTGGTGCAATCTCAAGTCTTAGCAACAAAAACTAAGATGGTGGCGTAGACCTTGATTAATAATTATCCCAGCATAAGGCGATTAACTGTCACCGCATTTTAATAGGAATAAGCAGGCATTTGCGCAATCACTCATATGGCGACTTCGCTATCTCGCATTCTGACACGCATTGTGTCCTTTTAAGTTGGCATTTCCACCCGCCGCTGCCGCGCACGTACATCTGACGCGGAGCGTTTGTGGCCCATAGTGGTTCCATAGGCGAAGCGGGCTCGCCGCTGGGGTTCGTGAATATGGAGCCGCAAAGGAAACGAGAGGTCGAGGAGGCAGCAGAAATACATCCAGACCTTATTATCTGGCTTCGATCCAATACTTAGAAAACGCGTCCTTCGCTTGTTTCCGCCCCCAAGATTGTATCACAGGCCTAAAGGGAGGGAGGAGGGTGCAGAGGAGGAGGGTGGGGGCGGTGGTGCGGGGTGTCACAAATTAACTTCAGGCCAGATCTGATTAATCCTGAGAACAAACGGCTCGGGGGGGAAGAGCCGCCTTCGCCTAGATCCGAAAAAGCCGTCGATCCCGAAATGATTTACAAAAGCTTGAGGAGGGAGGAAGTGTTTCTCGATGCACTCGGGTCGCTCCTCTCTCTGACAGCAGCGAGAAATGGCAGAGGAAACAGGAAAGGCCTGAGCGGCTTGGTGTTGGGACGGATATCCTCTTCAGGAGGCGTTCCCCCTCTTCACTCACTTAACTCTCCCTCTCTTTATCTCTTTTTATCGTTTTTTTTTTTTTTCTTTTCCCCTCACAACCCATTTTGTTCTCACCGTGTGGCATTAAGTGTTTGGCCGAGCTCAGGAGAAGACCTCTGCGCTGCCCTTCAGGCTTCTTTTTCTTTTTTTTCTTTTTTTTCCGAGGTCGTCATCATACCCGGGTTAACGATGTGTTGGCATGGAGATGAGGACGATGAGGACAGCTCGGAGGTGAAGAAGAGTTGCTGGCTTGCTTGTTTGCCTTGCGTGTTCCTGTAATCGCGGGCGAGTGGCGGTGATTCCCGGTGCTTATCTCCTGCGGCGGTCCTGATTGTGTCCCTGTTTGGCTCCAGATTTTTTTATTCTACTACTGTAGCTATTCGAGATATGATTTTTTTTTTTCCTTTCTCTGCTAGAGGAAGCGAGGGACATGAGCTGAAGTTTTTTTGTTCCCCTTTTTTTTTTTTTAATACCACAGTATTTCTCTGAAATGAGACACGGGAGAGCACAGGTCATGGGACGCCTCACAAATTTCACGTTCATGGTTATTTTAGTATGGTTTTTAAGCCCATTCTTCAGGCGGACCATCCAGAGAATGGCATCTCTGGTGGCATTCTTGAGCTTTTAGCCATTTTAAAGCTCCTCTTACAAAACTGATTTTGTTTTTGAAATATTACAGCAATGGACGGGCGACCAGGCTTTTTGTCATTCCTTGTCGCTCCTTGTGTCTCCCTCGGGCTTCCTCCTCTCGTGTTACACTTTCCTCCCCCAAACCTCGCCATCACTACCGTCTCTCCCCGTCTTATCTCTTTCCACTTGTTACGGCCTTTATCCTGCTCACCATCTCTTCCTCCTCTGTCCTCACTATCAACACCTCCCATTACCAGAGCAGAGGGTGGCGCGATTGTTGGAACTTTGCGTTGCCTCGACAACGGCGTTTAGTTTGTTCACAACCGCATTGCTTAACTTTTTTTTTTTTTCTTCTGTGTTCCTTTCTTTCCCTCCCTCGATCCAGAGTGACCCCGGCGGGCTGTCGGTTCTCGAGCAGCTGGGCTTGGACCAGAACTCGGACTTCTCTGACTCCAGCGTGCAGCAGCTCCTGGACGAGCAGCGCGAGCGGATCCGCCGGGAGATCCGCAAGGAGCTGAAGATCAAGGAGGGAGCTGAGAACCTGCGGAGGGCGACCACGGACAAGAGGAACGCTCAGCAGGTGAGGTTCCTCGCGTCTTTCTGCATGTCAACTCAAAGCGTGTCGCCCCAAATTTACGAGTGGGGCGGGTCCATCCCAGAATATGGATAGTACAGATTCCACGTGCTCTCTTGAGGATCGGTTCTAACGCAAGTTTGATCGACACCGAAGGACCAAACTCAGTCTCTCACTTCTACTTTGCAGCTACACATTTGTATTCCATCTCAAGATGTTCCGTTCCGACTGTGGTAGAGTCCATATATGGACACGGTTCACCGATGATGTTATTTCAAGCAAGTCACACCCTGGAAGTTCACAATTATGTTATGATTCATGCTTAATTGAGGAGCCAAACGGTGCCTTCAGGTCGTATTTAGCAGCCCACTTACATGCTGGTTTTATCTGGTGAAAGCTTTGATTTAGCACATTTATGTCAACAATGATAATTGTCATTCGTCATGCAAGCTTGAAATTTGGTACCAAGCACGAAGCTCAGCCAAGGCTGGTGGGATGCAACCGAAACTGAAAATCAGAACTTCTGTTTGTCCAACTGAAGAATGTTTGAGGACAATTTGATTTTTTTTTTTTTTTGTTTATTCAGTTACTGATTTTTGATTTAAAAAAAAAGTCAGTTAAAAAGGTAAAATATATGAGGATATATATAAAAAAAAAGATTTATGTTATTTGCATTGAAACGACTGTCCGTTAAAAAGTATTGTGGAACGAAAAACCAACTTGTGGTATCGCCAACCCCTCGCCAACAACTGAAACTGCACAAAAAGTCCAGATTTTAACGTGACTGTTTTATATTGTTTTCGTTTGTCTTATTCTTTGTGTTACCCTGCCGCACGTTTTTTATAGTTTTGCGGAACAGAGCCTTCAAAATGAGGTTCCCCGCGAGGTAAAGAAGATCTGGAATGTCAGGGATTTGCTAAGAAGGCCCTTGGTGATGTATGAGAATGTGTCCTCCAAACTGTTTTTCTCCAGGTGAAGGCCAGCGACGTGAGGGTCCTCACCTCAGGCTAAACATCAGCGGCAAAACCAAGCTGCGTAAAAAAAAAAGGCATGAAGTCATACAAGCACCCCAACCGAAAAACAGTTGAGTCATGACGGTTTATTTCAGTAGCTCAGCAGGAAACCGGCCTAATGAGCGCTATCTGGAGCGGACTGGTGAATCACACACATGCCGGTTCACAGCAACTGGGTGGATTTGCTTATCCCGTTTCTCCTCAGAGAAACGTTCTGGCACTTTTTTCCCCTTTAAAGCTGCCGACGACCGATGTTTCAGCCTCCATTTACTCAGAGTAGGCTCACGAGGCAGCCTCCTTCCCCCCCGCCGGCTCCCAATCACACAGACCCGTACGTTTGTTTCCTGTAGCTGCCCAGTCATAACCGCTGGGCAACCAGCAGCAGTTGATGCATCAACCCACAGCATCAAAATAGGAAACGCTGACTAAGGTTTCACTTTGTTTTTCTGCTGGGTTTATAACACTGATGGTCCAAAAAAAAAAAAGAAAAAAACGGTTCAAGAAGGTTCATTCATAATGATGAAATCAATTTTTTTTTTCTTCTTTGCTGTCGTTGCCTCCAGGTGGACAGCCAGTTACGGAGCTCCAACCGCAGGCTGGATAATCTCCACGCTCAGCTGCAGGAACTGGACGCTCACATCGTGGTGAAGGGAGGGGATGAGAATAAAGGTGCGTACATGTGGAACGGCTGCGGTCGCCTGCGGCCGCCACCGCACACTCATGTTTCCGATCAGTTGACGGAATACACCAATCAGCCGTAACATTATGACCACTGCGTGTTTACCATAGAATATATATTGCAACAGCCCCGCACTTTTTTTTCTTTTTTTTTACGGGTTAAATTTCTATTGAATCTGTTTGAAAGAGGTGTTGACATATTTTAATGAGTGTTGTTGGGACAGGAATGTCTGATGCTGTTGAGTGGTGATGGGTGTCCCTAATAATTTGGTCATCCCAGTGACAAAATATTAGGGACTTAGAATCAATGTTAAAAAAAAAAAAATCAGCATAAAACTCCTCCTGAGAGAGAATGTATTAAGGAGTATTGCATTATATTCTATGGTAAACATGCAGTCGTCATTGTAATGCTTGATGGGTGTGTTTCAAATGTCGCTGTGATGTTGGATTTTGGGGATTTTAGCACGAAGCACCTTGAGTAGTCAGGTTTTAATTCATCTTTCATTTAAACCCTTTTTGTTCGCACTATTTTTTTCAATAACTGGCATAGCATTCTGACTAAAACTGAAACAAAACTGAAGCTTTTTCTGTTCCATGTTTAATATCGGGAAGACATAACGCTTCATTTTTAGCTTTCAAAAGGAAATCAGATCGACTTTGTCATCTAAATCAGAATTGTTAACAACTTCACTGTAAAGTAACAGGACATTTTAGTTATCATGTGTTTAGGTAACTTTGCTTTCCGCGCTTCACTAAACAGGGTCAGGACATTTCAGTACAATAAAGACATTATGGCCTGATAAGCTGTCTTTCCTTATTCCAGCTAAACGGGACACCACTGTGAGGCACTTAATCATTATTAAATACTGGTATTAGATGTCTAATCGCATAGACAACCACGGCTGAGTCAACAGATCTGCTCTCATGTTCCAGGATATTTCATGTGTGCGCGCTGCGCAGTGAAAACCGGGAGTGGAACGATCTCTTTTGACATGAAATTCCCCCAGCAGAGTATTTTTCATCCGAGAGCTCACCATCTGAATGTCCCTCGTGTTCTTTCCAAGTTGTCTCCAACCTTTTCCCTTCCCTTCACAGACGAGTGCCCTCAGTCCCCGGGGGCGGAGAGTCGGACGTCGGCCCACAAGGAGCGCATCGCTGCCCTGGAGAGGCAGCTCAACATCGAGCTCAAAGTCAAACAAGGAGTGGAGAACATGATCCCCATCTACGCCAACGGGTCCACCAAGGTACACGACTCCATCCGAGAGCATGCTTTTTAAATGGGCTCCTTCGCAGGCGAGGAACACTGAAGCGTCGGAACGTTAGGAGGAAGCACAAAGCAGTAAATCTGCTCAATGGGACAAAGGGCAAGGAAATCGGACGCAGAAGCGAGCAGGGCATGCTGGGATGTTTGCAGAGGAGGCGTTTAAGGAAGAGTGCCGCAGGAACGACACGCCGAGCGAAATGCCTCCAAACACTTGATCCCGATTTGCGCGAAACGTCAGCAAAGGTGCACAGGTTCATTAATGCAGACACACAAACCACAGATCAGCGTGCGGAGGTGAAGGACACACACACACACGCGCGCGTGTACAGTAGCCCCTCCCCCAGCCGGCTAACACTGACGGCATGCGCACCTTCATGACGTGCGACCTTGCAAGCCGCTGACTGATGGCAATCCAGGAATGAACGTGACCCATATCGAGCAGAATAACCGTGCAGATGCACAACGCCACATTTACCGGGGCGTCCGTTTCACATTGACATTTTTCATGGCTCTCACGCCGCACACACACACACACACGCACACAGACAAACTTCTGATCCACTGTTTCAACCCCTTTTAAACAGGAATACCAAGCAACCGACAACCACCAAATGAAGGGGAAGAATCCCTTCATGCATTTCAACAACTTCTAGCTTGAATTCACCCTTCCTGCCTGTCTCCGTGCCCCCTTTTAGGACAAGAAGATGCTGCAGACGGCCCAGCAGATGCTGCAGGACAGTAAGACCAAAATTGACATCATCCGCATGCAAATCCGCAAGGCTGTGCAGGCCACGGAGCACAACGAGGACACACAGGGTGGGTGAAGCCGTGCGTCACGCCAAGTCAATCGTCAACGACGACCGAGTGAAACATGCCTCTGTTTGGTCGCGTCAACAAGTGTATTCACGATGCTGTCTGGTAACATGTGGAGAGATCGTTCACACTGTCCAGCGGGATTTGATTTTTGTCTGAGCACCGTTCATTTTAAAAGAAACCAATCCGTCTGCATGATGCAAAAAAGGCATGCAGCGGATCACTTATCGCATTTATTACAGGTGTGTGCTTCTATGGTTGTAGCGAGGTTAAGTGTCGCTATCAGAGGCAGCCAGTGATATCAGATGTTTTCAAGCGTGTGTGTGTGTGTGTGTGTGTGTGTGACGATGGCCGGCTGCTTTTGACGCGCTGCTTTCAAGCAGCAGATGCGCAGCAACATCAACTGATCAACAAAGAGTGTTTTCATGTCCGTCCGCCTCGGCCTCACGAGGGGGAAGATGAAGAGGACAGTCAGTGAACTGTCAGCAGTATGTGTGCGTGCGCGTGTGTGTGTGCGCGCGCGCGCGCACATTGGATGGATATGTTTGATACAAAGCCGCAAAATGGCCCACCTGGCAAATTACATCAATCAATCAAATTAACACAGGGAGACCGACAGATGAAACCGCTCCGACACACACACACACACACACA
>CAAKHG010049245.1:0-36100 GCA_901007715.1 Dactylopterus volitans | reverse complement strand
CAGCTTCACTCATTATTTTTACTTCTGCCACAAAGGTTATGGAGTAGTATAACTACTACTAGTTATACTACTACTGGTAGTATTAGTAGTAGTACCTCTGCCACAGAGGTTATGTTTGTTGTTTTGTCTCTCTGTTTGTCTTCCAATCGTACTAGCAGTACTACCAGTACTGGTGGTAGTACCAACTAGTAGTAGGAGTAGTAGTAGTTTTAATACTACTATTAGTAGTAGTTATACTACAACTGGTAGTATTAGTAGTAGTAGCCGTGGCAATAATAGTCGCGGTAGTAGTATCGGTACTAGTAGTAGTAGTCGTATCAATATTACTGTTAGTAAATGTCGTAGTAGCAGCAGTAGTAGTAGTAGTAGTAGTGGTATCAGTACTACTTGTTGTTGTAGTAGTAATATCAATACTAGTATTATTATCAATACTACTATTAGTAGAAGTAGTACTAATAGTACTAGAAGTAGTAGTAGTGGCAATAGTAGTAGTGGTCATAGTAGTTGCCATAGTGGCACTATTGCTAATAGTATCAGTACCACTAATAGTAGTAGAAATTGTATTCGTAGTACTAATAGCTATACATTTGCCGTGCAGTTTCTTTAATGCAGCTTCAGCCCTTCCTCACCTCAGTCAGACGATCCTGGTCTTCTTTGTCTGTGATTGTGGAGTAGTTGTGTTTGTGTGTGGCTGAGCCAGCGATGGCGAGGGCCAGCAGGCCTCCTCTACGACCCTGCGTTTGGACCTGTGCTGTTTTTCAGAGTGATTGATGCTGCAGTTCTCTCTGGCCCTCTTTCTGCCACGTTGTGGTGTCTTTCAGTAACGTGAATGGTTAGATATCAGTGAAACGTCATGTATTTATCATTGATATTTCACTGCATTTCTACTGCATTTATATTTATACCACATTGGTGGAAACACGCGCAGCCCTCTAAGTTTCTATCTGCTCTGCTTCGATAAAACTGTGCGCCTGTGATCCACGGAATTTGTTTACCTTCTTCTTCACCAGGATTCCTGAATCCACAGGAGTAAACGACGTGATGTGAAGCAGCTGCGTTTGGCTTTCAGAGAGCATCTTTTTCGCGTGTATTTTTGACGCAGTGTTCAGTTGTTGTTCTCGAGAAAGTTTCAGCGGCTTCGCGGCTGCTGTTCTTGCTGAGCCTGACCTTCGACCTCTTGCTGGAGGAGTGCGGCAGGAAAGTGAATTCCCTTCTAGAGAGATGCTGTTTTTTTTCTTTTTTTTTCCCTCATGCAGCATGGATTGATTGTTGCTTTCAGGACATAATCAAGGCCGATCTCGGTTGGCACTCGGCGCTTCTCCGCAGCTCAGCCACACATAATGTTCCTGCCGTGTATCAAGTCTCTTTTCTGGCCACAGAATAGACACACACACACACACACAAAAAAACCCAAAAAAAAACCTATTGATTTTACCATTTGGATGAAGCAGTAAGATATTTACATTCTGATTTCTTTGCATAGATTCATTATGAAATGTTAAGCACTGTAAATTAGTATTGTAATGAAAATATAATTCAATTTAGCTGAGGCGTAATTGGACAGCGGAGCCAGCGTGCCCCCCCCCCTTCACCTTCCCGGGGCACCAGAGCCGACGCATACATCGGCTCCATTACTCCCGTAATAGCCGGTGAGTCACGCTCACAATCAAGCTACTTCCTCGCCTCTTGTGAAGCCATTTCAAGAAGCTCAGAAAGCCCTTTTGTGGGGACCGTATGATGCACCGGCAGCCGTCTCGCACACTGAGCGGCACTGACATCCAGGGCCCGGCGCCGCCCGGCTGCCCAATCGTGATGGATTCAGATCGAGAGCGCAGAAGGCACAGAGAGTCTCGCTGCTGCCGGAGCCCTTATGTGTGAAAACCCCTGCAGCGCCGTGTCGCCGCCGCTGAATGTTGAGCGAGTCGGCGTGATTTGAGGCTGGAGGCAAAATGCGTAGAGGCGAATGCATGATGGGTCTCTCAATATCCTTGTTAGGTAACTGTGAAATAACTCATGGGAGCAGGGGATGTATTATAATGAAGGGGCGAGAGAGCAGAGCGAGTCAGCGGCTGACGAGTTTCCCGTGCACGGAACCTTCGCACGTCCTCCATCTTGGATGAACGCATCAAGTCCTCTGTTCTATTACGCATCAACTTCTCTCTGATGACCCGGTTGCTGGTCATAGAGATAAAAATGAATGATGTCGTGGTTAGCAGATCACGTATGTTAGTTTGATACCCCTTACTGTTATACTATGTTATGGATTTATTGAGAGTGAATTTATGTGAAAATGTATCGATTCATCAGCCTCGTTTTATCAATGAAAGCTCCCCCGCTGCAAAACCTGCGTAATAAAGCATTTTCATACTGCTGTTTGTCTCTCTGGCTCAAATTTCAGGCCACAATCAGCAGGTCACCTGCATTTTAGGGCAAGTTAACGGTGTTCACATTACATGCTGAAGGGACCTAAATTTTGCTTCCAAAAGACTCAAATCTGACTGTTTTTTATCAAACTGCAAACTGCTTTTATCATGTGGAATCTGATCTCTTCAGATCAGATTTGGGCCTCCTCCTTATGTGCTTCTAGATCCATTACAGGTCTGCTATGTTAGGTCAGGTTTAAAGAAGTGAGAGACTCAAACCAACAAAGCGGCCGTGGCCAGATCTTGAGTAAGATCATGTTTTGGGTTAATATTGTGTTGGTCCCCCTTTTGTCACCAAAAACAGCCCTGTTCCATGGAGGTCTGGACTCCACTAGACCTCTGAAGGTGCTGCTGTGGTATCTGGCACCAAGATGTCAGCAGCAGATCCTTTACGTCCTGGAAGTTGTGAGGTGGAGCCTCCATGGATCTGGACTTGTTGGTCCAGCACATCCCACAGACGCTGGATCGGATTGAGATCTGGGGAACCTGGAGGCCGAGTCAACACCTTGAACTGGTTGTTGTGGTCCTCAAACATTCCTGAAGCATTACTGCTTTGTGGCAGGGAGCATTATCCTGCTGGAAGAGGCCACTGCCATCAGGGAATACCGTTTCCATGGAAGGGGGGGGCATGGTCTGCAACTATGCTTAGGTAGCTGCTATGTGTCAGAGGAACATCCACATGGATGGCAGGACCCAAGGTTCCCCAGCAGAACATTGCCCAGAGCATCACAGCCAACCGTCCATGTGATGTAAAAGAAAACCTGATCCATCAGACCAGGCCACCTTCTTCCATTGTTCCGTGGTCCAGTTCTGATGCTCCCGTGTCCATTGCTTTCAGACCTGACTGGTCTGCAGCTAAGCGGCCTCTGACCTAACTTCTTTTTTTTTTCTTTTTTCTTTTTTTGGAAAATTCTTTCTTTCCTCAACGCTTAGTTTCAGTGCTTCATCCAAATGTGGGTGTCTCCTTCTATGTGCCCTCGCACGGAGCAAGACAGAAGTGGAGGGCGGCTGGTGGCGATGACGCCAGGCGGAATCATCTCCTGCTCCCCCTTTTTTTTTTTTTTTTTATCACAGCTGCAATGAGAAATAAACAATCAGTGCCGCTATGAGCTACATTACACATCGTCGTCCACCTTCCTCCTCTTCATCTCTCTCTCTCTCCCCTCATCTCCCACAGTCTCATATTAATCCCCTTCTTTGCCCTTTAATATACCAGTCTCCCACCAGCACACAGTCTCGCTCTCATAAACAAGAATCAAATCATCAATTCAGTCCATTGTGGCGGTTCATTTTCTGCCTCGTCCCACAAACACATACAGACGCCGTCTGCCTCCTCTTGGTTGAAAGCGGGCTGAGGTGGAGTCTGACTTCGCCGCTGCGCTGCAGCTTCTGAGCGGTGATCTGCAGCTACCGCCCGAGAGCCTTCTCCTGTTTATCTTGGAGATAATGATAATGCTTGAGGGTGAGCAGACCCGACTCACCGCAGCCTTTTACGGCGTCGGCGATGGCGGATTGACGCGCGGAGATGACTATTACCAAAAGATACGGAATTCAGTTATTATCATTAGCCCTCCGTTTGAATAGTTGTCAGTCAGCACGACATAGACATTCTGCAGAGGAGCAGAAATTTATTTTCACTGTTTTGCAATTTGTTGCGGTAAAAACAATTTTTTGGGAATTGAGAAAAAGATGTTTCAAGTGGGAGACAGGCTGAGAAATGATCGGAGGAGATCATCATCCGCTGTGTAGATTTTGTAAATTTCAGGAAAAGAATTATCTCCAGCACATTTTAATGGACTGCTGATGAGTAATACATTCCCCTGCGGGATGTAAATATGAGGAGCCGAAGGCCTGAAATGTGGATGGATTTTGCATTGAAGGCTTCCCACCTAAGTGGGAGAAGACAGATGATCGTTGCTGAGAGCAGCTTCAGAGGCTCTTGTCTCTTACACAGCAGTTTTATGTCCCAGTTTTGAGTACAATCTGCGAGAGCGGGGCCGTGGGCGTTGTTGCTGGCTGCGGCTGTGTAATATCAAATCGATACCTGCTGCGTTTCACGTTTCACAGACGAAACATACAAGCAGATTTGATCAATGTACAAGAGGGATATATGACTCCAGGCTTGAACTGCTCTTGTAATACGAGGCTGATGCATAGCGCGGCCTGACCGGCTGGACAGCCGGGGCTCCGCCATGGACGGCCAGTCGGCACAGATCTGAGCGGAGCTCACTGGCAAATGGAACTGGGCACTCTGGAAACACTGGGGAATTTAAGGACCTGTTGCGTGGTGGTTTTAAAGGCAGAGGATCCTCCGAGGTGTTTCTCTTCAGAGCTGCGAGTGCAGATAAACATCAGAAACAATCAATAGCAGATTCTGCTGGAAGCAACCATGTAAACTCTTCATCTGTCACACAGGATTCCCAAAAGGGGAAAAGACAACGTAGTTGTAGTCGTTTCACAGGAAAGTCCCATGTGTCATCTGGGAAATACTGCGACAGTTCTTATATGAAGGACAAATCCTCATATTTCCACAAAGCCCTATTTGGAGCCATCATTAATAACAGGTGCGCGTTGCATTGTGAAACCTGGAATTGCTTTTGATTCTCATCCTGATTTATTTATGGGTTGTTGTTTTTTTTTTTTTTTTTAAAGGGATCACGGACATTTAAAAGCGTGAATGTCAGCATATGATGCAGCTGACTGGATTGTAGCTGTCATCTCTTTGGCGTCTGTAGTTCCCCGCTCAGTCAAAGCAAGAAACGAGCAACAGCATCACACAGGAAAAGCGCGCGCAGCACGTTAGCGCGTCACGCTGTGCGTGCGACACAGTCGGTGAGTAAAGAGCTGATCGGTGTTTAACACTCTTTCCTCTGTGCTGGTCTGACACTCGCGACGGCGCTGCGGCTCCTCGCCTCGCCGGCTGATTCCTTCCACCGTTTCCCCGAAAAATTCTGGCGCCCAAATCTGATTGAAATGGAAAAAAAATGACGGTTTTATTCCCCCAATCGCAAAGAAAAGGCTTATGATAATGTATCAATGAAACCCTGGTCCCATAAAAGAGGTGAAGAAAACTGAATAACAAATGATCAGAACACGCGGAAGCGAAATGGGCGGCAGCAACAACTAGACTACAAATAACACAACACTGCCAGAGCTTCGCCGTTCTCCTGCGGGGTTCCACCAAGCCAATGCCAGATTTAGTGGTGTGGCAGTCGTGGCTGTCGACGGTCTTGCGGTGGGGAATGACGTCCTGCTGAGTCACACCCAGGACTGCCAGGTCATGACTCATGGGTTTGATCCTGAGGATGAACGCGGCCTGCTGCCCTGACGCTCTGAAACATCAAGGGGGATGTTTAAGCTCTCTGCATATGAATCCAACATCATTTGTGAGGTCGGGGATTCTAAAAATATTTAAAAACTCATCATATTGTAAGATAACATGAGAGGAGCGTCCGCAGAATTGACATTTACTCTCCAGTTTGAGCCTTTACGTCAGCCTGAGGTCCATGTAGCAACTGATTTAGCGACTGATGGGACAACAAGATGTTTCTCATCCTGCAGGTTCTGGACTTAACGTCTCAGGAGCCTGCTGCATCTGCGACTGACTCAGGAGGAGATGCAGATTTGTGGCTCTTTAAACGAGTCTTTGCTCAAAGGTGGTTTCTTCAGCTGATGGCAGCAGGACCGTTTGTTCCTGATGAGATGCGACTTTAGTGAATTTAGCTCATCACACTGGACACAGAGGCTGGAACTTATAATCTTCATTGTGGATTAATCTGTTAATTATTTTCTCCATCAAGTGTTGAGTTGTTTGCTGCAAAATCGAAAAAAAGGTAAAAAAAACAACAAAACAATAAAAGTTCATTGTTGTTGACATCCTCAGATGTAATTTTTTTTTTGTCCACAAGCCGAGAGTAAAGAAACGGAAAGGAAATATTCACATTTGAGAGTTTTTAATGATTGTTCTTTAGGAATATCTCAAACCAGTGAATCGGTGATCAGAAATGTATGGATATGGATATTGATTAAGCCATTAACAACTAATAGATGAATTGTTGCAGCTCGGCTTCACACTGTTCAACGTTCGTGCTGGTTTTACTTTAATTGGCATTTATGAAGTGAGGTTGTGTGTTTGACGCTCTGCAGCTTTAAATCATTTTAATGTGAGAAGTGAGAAAGACCAAAGATATGGAATTACAAAATGAGGAATGTTTGATTTAATATTTTCTCAGTTTAAAAGGTTCTTGACAAAATTTTGCTTCATATTTTAGCCAAATTCGAAACCAGCAGTGTCTTTTATTGATCGCTGCCAAAGCAACGAGGTGGGTCAGAGAGCCCTTAGCAGATCCACTTCAATCAGGGGGAAATAGAGGAAAAAATTCTATGCGACTAAGTTTCAGAATTGTGACGCCAGAATTTGGAGGCGGTCGTGTTCCTCACATCCTCACATATGCTCAGCCAGTTTTCTGGCTTCTGACAGACTGCAACTGCGAGGACAAAATGTTGACTGGCTGCCCAACATATATCCCACTGACTGACCAGATAATCGCTGTAATTCACGCCACCCGTCAGTGTTCATATGGCTCAAAAAAAATGGCTAAATTAAAAAAAATTTGACATTCTGTGACATTTTTTTTGTCATTTTATTTACATGGAACACAATCGTAAATCACATCTCCTCAGTGGACTTCACAGTCTGTGGAGTGAGCACTAGCCTCTGACCTTTGACCCTCAATTCCCATGAGGAATAAGCAGTTTAAAGGGAAAATATCAGAATCAGATCAGAATTAGAAATATCTTGTTAATCCCAGAGGAAATTTTATGGTCCCAGTTGCTCTGTGTCAGCACAAATATAAAGATAGAAGAAGGAAGAACCAAGATATAACGAAGAATATAACACTTATTAGAAAAAAGAAATAATCCCAATATAAACAATATCTAAACAAATCAAACATATAAACAAATCGATAGAAACTATTAATTGGAAATGAAATCTAAAGTATTTCTTTGGACGCAGAGCAGCATATAACAGACACAAGCATTGTCAATTTGATATATATATATATATAGACATGAGTACAGTTTCAAGATGTGCTGATGTGTGCAAAATACTGCTCTGCGTACCGACTGCAGTTATATAGAAGAATTATACAAGAGAGGAGAGAAAAGAGGAGGAAACTCCGGGAAGCCTCCGAGGATGACACCTCTGCCAGGAGGGACCGACGTGCAAGAACTGCGGAAGTCACAATCAAAGCATTTACCGATGAGAATGGCAGGATTCCACCTCTACAACACGCTCATGTCGCAAAATGTGAAACTAGTCTGCAACTAGTTCGCTTAGCTTAGCACAAGGGCCAGAAACGGGGGCAAACAGTGGGAGCGTTCAACAGCTCTCACAAACACACTAACTAAACTCCAGATGGAAACAACACTTTAAGTTTAACTGGGAACACTGACTTTCTTGACTCTTCGTGGAAAGGGGAATATGATGATCCTAAACACATCAATCATCAATGAGGTTCTTCAAGTATGAAGAACTGAAAGGGAACATTTGGAGCACACCGCGGGACATTTTACGGCTGCGTTTCAAATGCCGCCTTATAATTCTTTCACATGTTACCCACAGAAACAGAAATCATCCGCCATCAGAGCAAAGTCACCAGTCAAAGTGATCAAAGGGAAGAGACAAAATGATTAAAACAGCCTCTGGATTCATCCTGTTTTTGTTCTCAGCTTTTGCACAATTGCATATATGTTCCCATTTTACCAAAAAAAAAAAAAAAAGTGTTGCTTTAAACCATTAGATTAGGAGAATGCAGCCTTCTGTGGTCTGCCGTCTTCTCCTCCACTTTGATTTACACACACCCACTTTCTGTGTGCGTGATCTCACAGCAGCGTCTGACTATCTGACATTCATAACCCGGTTTGGCATCTCGAAAATGCAAACAAAGGCAACCTCTCGGTTTCTCCATGAATAATGCGTTTGAACTCTTACACGACCGTGCTGGCGGATATCGGGGGTCAGTACTCAGTCAGTTAATCAGCTGAGGCAAATTTAAGCTTTCTTGTAAATTCGTCACTGAGCTATTTTCTTTGGTATCACAGCCTGAGCAAAACTTGAATTTCATGAATAAATGCTCCAAACAGTAAGAGGCAGGTCAGCCTCGGTGTTATTCTGTTCCCGTCTCGTTTGGTGTCGAAGCAGCTATTGTGTGTTCAGGGAAATACAACTTTCTGCTACTAAAAACGCTGGAGGAAACAAAGAGTTCTTGCGTTTTTAGTATGAAATGTGGAATGTTTCATCTGAAATATCTGGAACATTGGTTTTAACGAGCCAAAAATATTAACTGTCAAAAGCCGATTCTGGTTGAAGCCTCATGGAAACTGCTCTGAGCGCCTCTGACTCGAATCCGCCCGTTTGACGGTCTGGTTTCTTTGTCTGTGCAGCCATGTTCACCGAGGTGCCTCGTGATGTGACCGCCCAGAGGGGTCAGGACGTGGAGATGGCCTGCTCCTTCAGGGGTGCCGGCATGCCCTCCTACTCACTGGAAATCCAGTGGTGGTACATCAGGAACCATCTGGACTGGACAGACAGACAACCCTGGACAACCAATGAGGTACGTTCAAGACCGGAGCGCTCAGACCGGCAGCGTCTGCGAGGTGTTACGAGCCCTCGCATGACTTCACACATTCGTTTGTACGTGCAGCTATTTTTTTTTTTTTTTTTGCATTATTGATCTTTAAAACTGCATTAGCCAATGAATGCGTACAAATAGAGTAAAATAAAGGTGAAAAACTTAACTCTCATTTTAATTGTTTAAATTAAAAAAAAACAAACAAACATCCTTTTGACTTGTTGCTACGATGTTGCAAAAATGGCTGCAAACTGGATGACACCAGTAAATGTATGCAGAGCTTACGAGAACCTGTAAAATACAGAGGAAATGGAGAATCCAGCAGCTTCTAATGCCGGCTGCTTTTTGATGTGATGGTTATAACCCCAAGGTGATAAAGTGCTAATATTCAGTCTTCCCACTTTTTATAGGTGGCTGCCGAGGAGGAGATGCCGAAGGATGCTACAAAGATAAGTGTGAGTTAACTGCTCTGCTGCGAGTCTCTGAGAAAACCCTCCTGTTTGCTCTGGTTTTATGTGATTTAAATGAGACACAAAACCCTCCTGATTTACATTTAAATTTCCTGTTGCGGATGATCTGCAGATGTTGTGCTTAATGCCATGTTACACACACGGATCCGATAACGCTCGGCGCCGCTCTTATCGCAATCAGCGCTACAGGCGGCGCATTGACTCGGCGGTGGTCCGGTGTCGGCCTTGAGGGGGGTCGCCGCCAGCGCGCCGTCATCTCCGGGCTCTCATGGACGCCCCTGACCTTTATGAGTGCAAGACCAAAGCCCAGTAATGAACGGTAAAAGGAGTCAGGGTGGGAGGTGAGGGAGGCAGAACTTTTTATAGCTCCTCTGGTATCCAGAGAGACGTTAACTTACTCACCCAGGTGGACAGCTTCCTCGCAGAAAGCAGGCAGAGCTTCTCCTGAGAAAACAGCGAGGCACATCTCCCTTTTAATTAACCGCAGACAAGAAGAAAACGTGGGAGCCGGTGCCCATTACTTTCACACCAGCCCACCCTTCTCGCTAAATCTCCCTCTGCCGACTTCGCAATCACTGAAATGAGCGACAAATTCTGCCAGTGGCTCGTGCGGGCTCTGCGTTTGCACCTGGCGGCAATTAAAAACAGCGATGCAGACGCTCGCACGGCGCCGGCACCACACAAATTAGCACATGAGTTTTAGATTTTTAAATGAATACATAGATACATGCATGTGCATACAAAAAGAGCAGCGAGCTGCTGCTGACTAGCGGTAATGAGCCGAGTGCGTGCGCGCGTGTGTGTGTGGGCGTGTGTGCGTGTGTGTGTGTTCAGCCTGGAAAAATCATTAGCTCTCTCTATATATAATAGATGTGGGCTCGATCCATATAGAAATGGTGGCTGCCCACTCCAGCACACACACTAATGGACTATTAACGGCGTGCAGCACCAACACATTTGCAGGAGCTGCCTGTTGACACGCAAACGCACAACCCGACATCTCCTGCCGTCAGATAGCGCACGCCGCGCCGCCCGAGTAAAGATGTCGTATTTTTATCTGGATGCGTCGCATCCTCGGCTGTCCCCGGACTGCCGTCCCCTCGGCAGCGCTGCGCCGTCAACTTTACGGGGGATCGCTTCATACACCCAGAAGGCCACTAATAGACACTGCTGTAGCAGCTTTGTTAAAGGGTGTGTGAGGGAGGCAGCGATCGGCTGGGAGGAGGCGTGGCTGCAGATTGTAGCCCGGCTACAGCACTCAGGAGGCTTCTGCATCCTTTTCAACACAGCTAGGACTTATTCATGAAAAAGGCAGCTGTGAGCGTGTTTAAACAGTGAAGCTTCGGTCGCCGGGAACCGCAGAAATATATATATATTTTTTTTTTTTGACTGACTTTACGTGCAAAGAGGCTGATAATGCCAGAAAGGACATGTTTGACTTACATACAGAATCTTACTGGCACATTTTCTTCAAGTCAGACGAGAAGCTCAGTAGCACCGTCATGAGATGCGTGAGATGAACATGCAGCTCGGTTCAGCATGAAGTACCGCAAGGAACCCGCTAGCCTGCCTGTGTCAAAGCACCAGGACCAGCAGCCATAAAGCTCCCTGCTTTGTTAATCTCTTTAATCTTCGGTGGATTAAACAAGCGAGACGTAGCATGTTGATTAGTGAGCTGCAGAGATGCTAGCTGGGCGAACGTTGCCTCTGCTTTTATGCTAACCGAAACTAATCATCTCCTGAATGTAACTTCATCTTTAATCGGTAACAGGATTGTTTCATCTTCTCATCCGATTTTCACCAAGAACGTGCGCATTTCCCCAAAAACTCTTCATTCATGATTTATTCCCTTTCTGCCTAAACCGTGCCGTGTGTAATTAAAACATCTGCTTAAAGTCCTGAATACACAAGCATCCCAAAATAAAATGTCGTGTCGCAGTCAAAGGTCGTGAAGCTCCACGCAGCGTTGAGCGCGGCTGACTGGGGAGCCGGCAGCCACGATGCCGGTGCAGAGGGCCGCCCGGCGATTGGTCAGTGAGGACGAGTGAGCGCGTGGTGGCTGGTAGATGCACGACTGAGTGAGTGCACTTCCTCACATTCCCACTTAACTGCCTGACAGCTGCGCTGACAGCATCAGCGCGATAGCCGTCTGCGCGCGCGAGCGCAGCCTCGCGCGGCTGCCGTGATGCTGCAGGTATTTCATTTTCGACGGCGAAGACAATGAGGGATGTGGCGGGAAAAAAAATGAGCCGATAGGCCGGCGAAGACAGCGGGGGCGTGGGGAGGCAAAGCACGGGCTGCAGGACGTTTACAAATGAGCAAGAGACAAAGCAAGAATGAGGCAGGTGGACCTGAGAGGGAGGATCAATGCTGGCGTTTTGGTTATAATGCAAGACGAGCACCAGCCAGACAATCCTAGCTTTTACATTTACAGGCTACAAATCCACTCAACGGCAATTCAACTGGCAATTTAAATAATAAAGTGACTTGCGTGTGTCTATGGAAACTATGAACTGTTTACTGGAGCCGTGCCAAATACAATGAATTATTCAGTTTGACCAAGTTCAACAACATTAAGAAAAACGCCCTCCTGCGTTCCGCCGGGAGATGAGAGGCTTCAGGCTCCTCTGACGGCGGCTGAGCAGTTTTCAAGGTTCTAGCCTAAAACGACGATTTGAAAGACGTGAGAGCGAATTCCTCCTCCTCCAAGTTACAGCGTGAACTCATAACTGATGGGGGAAAAGAAAAAAAAAATGTTGCTCTGGCCAGAGCAGCAGGCATAAACATGACTGACTTATCCACCGTCGGCGGTTCCTCGCACGTTTCATCTGAAAATGTGTGGAGAACAACATCCATGCTCGGTCGTTCAGGCCTTTATACAAGGCCAGGTTGCACTACTGTCATGTCTGTCGTTACTAAGCAACCAAATCATCTGCACCAGTTGGTAAAGGTGTAAATCACAAGTTTCATTAGGATATATTACATATTAACTCTCTGGGCAATGCTAAGCTATTTGCCATTATCAGAAAGTCTGTTACCAAAGGATTTCAATTCAATTCAGCTGCGCGCGATTGACATATCGATATCATACAAATCCAACACATCAGTTACATTTATATCAACAAAATAAATACGATTAGACCTTTTAATTTATCAACAGTCAGTTCTCTATATTAAAAAATGGACCTTGAAAAAGTGCCACATGCTCCATGCAGATGTGTTTAAGGTGAGCGCCCGTGTGCTCGTTCAGAATTCCAGTATAGAAGAACAGAATTCTTCATTTGTCAGTCGGTGTCAATATGATGAAGGCCACACTGAACACACGTTTCCATCTGTAGTCATGGCAACTCACACTGCGCTCATTAACTTCATATTTGACCTGCTTGTACGGTCTCGGCATGCAGGTTTCTCTGAAGTGCCGTCAGGATGTGATGTCATAGCTCGTCTCCAGAGCAACCCGACGTCGTGCTCCACGCTGTCGCTCTCACAGTTGTGGCTCAGTTTTTGTGGATCTAAAAGGCTCGCGGCGCCACCATGAGGCTCAGTGCTGTGCTTCTTCTTCAGGTGTCCTGCCAAGTCATAAAATACCCAAGTACTTCACCTCATATTGTTTGCAGATTGCATGCGTTTTATCTGTTGAGTTGTCGTTTCTCCCGAACACACGATATTTCCACACCGCTGATTTACTCCTGGGAGGAGAGTCAATGTCAAGAGCTCCTTTTTCTTGGCAGCTCGCCATGGCCCCACCCTCTGGTGCTACACCACCGCGAGCAGGTTCTAGTGGGACCAGCAGGATTTTCATTGGGCAGGAGGGGTGACAAAGATGCACTGCGGGAGTTCCAATGAAAGGCTTTTACTTTGGATCATTGCATCCTCGAGACGAGCTATGACATCACATCCTGACGGCAGTTCAGAGACACGGTGGTGCGACGGTTAGCACTGTTGCCTCATAGCAAGAACTTCTATGTGGAGTTTGCCTGCTCTCCCCGTGTCTGCGTGGGTTCTCTCCGGGTACTCCGGCTTCCTCCCACCTTCCAAAAGCATGCTGAGGTTAATTGGCTCCTCTAAATTGCCCGTAGGTGTGTGTGTGTGCGAGTGTGAGTGGTTGTCTGTCCTTCATGTGGCCCTGCCATGAGCCGGTGACTCGTCCAGGGAGTTTGTACCCCGCTGCTCGTCCCTTGTCAGCTGGGATTGGCTCCAGCACGACCGCCACCCGGAACCGGAATAAGCGGAAGACGATGAAACGTGATTACATCCCCACCAATCAGCTGCTCCCCTCACTTGCACGGTCAAGACGTGCAAAACAAACACGCCACAGTTATTCAGGCTTAGCTCAGGTTGTCAGGCGTGGTTCCGTTTCTCATTTCGAGCGTCAGTCATTGCTTCTCTCTTCCCGTTTGCCTTCTTCTGTCCAGGTTGTGAAGGTCGTGGGGAGCAACATCTCCCATAAACTGCGCCTCTCCCGAGTCAAGCCGTCTGACGAGGGCACCTACGAGTGCCGCGTCATCGACTTCAGTGACGAGGCGGGCGCGCGCCACCACCGCGTCCGGGCCTACCTGCAGGTGATGCCGGCGGGCGACATCATCGACGACAACCACGGCGACAACTTCCAGGTGCTGGACAACACCAAGAGGGGCGTGGGATTCGCCGATGCGGACGACGGGGAGTCGCACGGCGGCACCAAAGAGCATTCCCACGGCCACCACCAGAGTCACCACCAGGAGCACGGCAAGCACCCGTCATCGCCGGCCCACCACGGCCACGGCGGCGGCGGCGGCCAGCAGCACAAGGCGGGCAGAGAGCTGAGGAGGAGGGACGTGGACAGTAACCACAGTCACAATGACTGTTCCAATGAGCCCAGCTGCACGTTGTAGATGTTGTCTCATTACACCTGACTAAAAGATTACATAACATGATGTGTGTCGCAGCATTAAAAGCTATTCTTCCCGGCATGGCGCAGGCCCGTGCACAGGTTCAGAGTCCAACGCGGCGTGCAAGCATGGCTTAGTCGGAGCGCTGTGGTGGGGATGTAGCTTTTTCTGGCTGTGCATGGGTCTGGGCCGGACCGCTGGCCGTCTGTAACGCCTGGTGTAGATCTGCGGTAGGCAGCTCCGCCCTTTCTGGTCTCAGCAAGCAAAAACAAACAAACAAAAAAAAAAAACCAAACAAACAAAAAAACAAAAAAAAAAGACTAATTCATGCTCTTATCTGTTTTACTTTACTGTAAATGGCACAACACTCGCGCTTTCACTCTCATACCGATTCCACTGCCTTACTTGCTTTGACACAGTCACACAAAAGAATAAATTACCGCTGAGGATACACGTATAGAATCAAAGCAGAGTATTATACCTTTTGTCTGCGGGTCCATCCGCAGTACCAGAGAATATCCCTTTTATTCCAGAGATACTCAACAGTCAGACACACCACATCCTGATTGCTTGGCTTCCTGACAAACCTAACCGTGTTAACATTTCTCGGCGCCCGCAAACAGCGAGCGCGAGCAAATTATTCTTTTTTTTAAAAAAAAAAAAAAAATTGATTCCCGACAGTCACAGAAACTTGCTCACCTCAGCAGGAATTGGAGACGCAGCGGCGCTCGGCGAGGACGAGCTCGGCCTCAGCTCCGCTTCATCCTGCTAAACGCAGTGAGGGTGTGGAAAGCCGGAGCTGTGCGCAGTAATACCACAGATGAAGTTCTCCCCCCCCGCAGCTTTTTGAGTTTAGGAATTTGCTGCCCAGTAGAAGATGCTTTCTGTCTTTGTGATTAATTCATGGCTGTTTAGGCTGAGAGAAATCAATTGATTTGCTCCGTGTGGACTCCACTTCTGAATTCACTCTTTGGTTATAAGTCATCAGAAGAAATATGATCTTGGTGCGAGATCTTCGATCCCGATAACGCTGGCCCAGTGCTCATCAATCATTTAAAGAAGCCTCAATCCTCTCCACTAAAAGCCTCTAATCCACTTTGTATATAAGACTGTATAATATGAGATAAAGTGAGTGCATGTTCAGTAAAATTTTCTTAAACCTTTTTCAACTATAAAGATACAACGATAACGTGTTAGTTGACGATATCTTCTTTGGTTTTGGTTCATTAAATATACCACTGTCCTCTCTGATCTGAATCTCTTTCTACTGTACCCGTCCTGTCAAACTGTTTTTAACAAAGTTCTCGTTGCTTTACTGCTCTCCAAAAGTGCTGTACAGACAGATGAATGACACATTCTCCTCATAGCTGCTCAGTAAGGGATCTCCCTAATGTATCTTAGTACTTCAAGCAGTGTCTAAAGCTACCGTACCGAATGTGCAGACACCATCATTGCCGTGTCTGAGGGAGAGCGATTCAGGTGAAGGTCTGGAAAGCTTTGAGAGACTGCTCCATTTTACTCGGGCCATTTTTTTTGTAACTCACCAATAATCTCGTTGTGCACATGCTTGTGAGTAGCGCAGGCCTCGTTTGTGGCGGTTAGCGTTCTGTGTGGAGGCACTGAGGGAGAGAGAGAGAGCGGGAGGATGTTAATGCCGAAGTACTGGAGAAGGTCTTGCATCTGAAGACCATGAGGGGGCTTTACCTCCCCGCTCGTGTGAGGAGAGACAGCAGCTCTCTCAGGGGAGGGGACGGACGCGAGTGGTATCCTTTCTTTCAACCTGTAACTTTGCTTTGGTGTTTTGTCGAGGAGGATCACTGTTAATAAAAGAGGAAAAATGTACATTTCTTCCAGAATACGTGGTCTGACGCTAAGTGTATGCCTTTATCAAATGGAATAAATTGTATATGAAACAACACTTGTCCTTCTCCCGTTTTTGCTGCATTTAAATCAGGCTCAGGCACAGTAAGCCTCCCTCTACATCAGCAGCTGTGGACTGACATTCCGTCCTTGTGTATGTGTGTGTTTGCGCGCGTACTTGCTAGGACCAAAAATAGCTTAGCATCAGAGTGAGGACACAGTCAATCTGAGGATGAAGCCTTAGTCTTAGTGTAAAGGGTTCGAATGGGGTTCAGTTCTTGCTGGGTTATCAGAATCTGAATCAGAACGCTTTATTGATTCCTAAGAGGAAATGAGCGGTACAGATGCTCCATGCAAGGGAATAAAGCGTAAAGATAGGTAAAAGGGGTAGTTAAAATTACAGTCATAGATAGGAATCAGTAATATAAATAAATAGACATTCACAGTATGTAGAAAGTATATACACTTTGCATAATATGTAATGAGATAAGTCCAGCTGATATGGTGAGTCTGGCTTTAGGGGCTGTGTATGCACTGTAGCACCGAATGACCCGACTAAGACAGAATTTCAAGGCTGTGTGTGCGCGTCTGGCTGTCCGTGTGTGTTAAGGCGAAGCCATATATGAGACAGTTGCCTGTGTGTAATGGGTGCTGCCAAAGCTTCCCCATCGCTGCTGATGACTAATGGTGCTATTGTCAGCACTGGCAGCAGGATAAATAGCAGCAGCTCAGAATGAGATAAAAAGGCAGTGTGCTACGCTTGCTAGCGGCGAGCCGGGCCAGCGAAAAACACGAGCAGGTCTTGTTCCCTCATACTGGAAGGCTCATACGTTCATTACGGGGCAACAAGGTGGTGGAGGTGCGAGGGGATGGCGAAGTGATGTGATAATGGAGGGAGTTTCCTTCATTTAAACGTCTCCTGATCGTGGCGGAGGGATGACATACATCGCTGGACTGGCCAGGCTGCCTGGAGTATTCACTTCTCGTATGTTACGCAACCTGGTGAAGGTGTGATCATGACAGCGTATGCAGCAGGATACGGAGGTCCTCCATCAGCTGGTTAACACCTGTCAGAGTTATTAAACGCTGAATTTAGTTTTAGGTTTATCTTTCTCAAACAATATATAAAATATTAAAAGTTTTCATGACACAACTATCATGGCTGATGCAATCAAACACCTTGATAGCTATAGAAGTATCTATTGAAAAGGAAAGAATAATAGCATTGTGGTCAGTTTTTTTAATCTTTTTTTTTTTTTTTACAAATTCATCCTGAACTTTGTTTATTATGGTTTTTGCCTCTTTTGTGTTCAGTGAACTCAAAATCCAAGTGGAGAGTCTTTATCCATGGTTGTGAGAGTGTACAAAAAAAAAAAAAAAAAATCACATTTGCGTTAAGAGGTGCCAGATTATTAACACGTTATTTACATGAAAACAATATCAATTTAATCAAAATAGATTATCAGTGGCACTATATCGCGACATGGCTGCTTGATACAAGTGCTGCACACCACAAGACAGGAACTTGATGGCAAACAGCCACATTTAGAGCTCCTTCAGGAGCAGGAGTCTTGCTCAGGACCGCCCACAATGATGTGAATCTGCCTGCAGACGAGGCCGAACGCCGCTAGCAGCAGGTACAGTAAAGCATCAGTGCGATCCAGTGCCTTCAGAGGACACAAAAGCATCAGCACGGGTACCTGAGCCTGGTTCGTTTCTGGTTCTTCCGCTGAGGTGAAGAGCAGCACGGATGCTTCACGTGCCTGCTTGTGTCTGTCTTATCACAGCTCAGCGCAGCATGAGGGTCATCGCGGCCGGATCTTCGGCTGGTTCCTGGCACAGTAGTTTGATTTTCTTTCAGTTAACTGATTTGTTCGTGTCAGCAGTTCAATCAGACGTCCGCTGGGGAGATGAGCCGGGGCTCATCAATCAGCGGCTCATTAGCTGATTGGCTGCCTGGCTGCTTCGGCGCCGGAGCCAAACTCCTCCCGCAGCAGCTTCAGCACGTTGTCTGAGTACTCGTCCCTCGGCCGGCCCATCCCGCTCAGCTGCAGGGGCTGGAGGTCGGGGTGCGGCGGGATGTAGGAGGACGGGCAGTGCAGCTCGTTCAGAGTGAACCAGAAGGCGTCCGGATCCACCTGGATTAAGTGGCGGAAAACACTGTGGAGACAAGCGAGAGAAATCTGGTTTTAGCTCTGGGCTTCACTGAGCAGCTCACCGGTTTCACATGAAGCTCGTTACCAACAAGCAACGCCTTCTTCCCTGATGTTGTTTTGATTGCCTGCACACACACAAAGGAGGTAACAGAAGGCAGCGTAGATGCGTACTTTCTTTTGGCTCATTTTTACCAGCCACGTTGCCGAGTGAGTGTCTTGCTGGAGCGAAGAGGGTTTCAATGATTCAACAAAAACAAAAGGGAGCAATGTCCACATGCCCTCGTTCGCTTTGCTTGGAACTCTACCCCAAATGCTTAGTCAGGCTACAGAGGATGATAGGTCAGGGTTTCATGGGTACTTTCACACTGACTATCAAGCAGTATCATCAAATATCCAAGACCCAATCAATCTATCGACATCAACAGACTGCACACAGTAAAACGCCAATGGGGACACACTTCAGAATTGCCGAGAGGACGAGACTGCCAGGTCAAGGGGTCAAGCAATGTGCATTAGCATGCAATAGCGACGTGTTACTGTGCATCTTCACGTTGTTGCAGACCAGCAGCCCACAGATGCGACACAGTGATGACGAGAACCCCCGACATGTCAAGAGTACAGGTGAGGACACTCGGGGGAGACTGGGGAGTGACGAGGTTTTGCGGTTACCTCTTTGGGCTACTAAAAATGGCCAGAATAACACTACAAATGAATATGGACAACAGAGTAAAAGCACAACATCTGAGACAGTCTTTAAGTGAGGGTGAAAGTTTACGGCTAATTTAACTGAAAAGTGTGAACGACGTTTACGAAGTCGCTGCGTCTATCTACAAGCAAAAGCTCAGGTTTAGCTGAAACTTGTCTTAAGCACTTTCATTTAGCCAAACTAGCTGATAAACCACGTGCTGCGTGATCCGAGTGCCTGTGCTGGAACGTAACGGTCCAGTGCAGACACGCGCACCGTTACACCGCCAGCAGCAACAGATCGACACACGAAACGGTGCCACAACAGAACAAGCGGCGTCGCCGGGGGTTTACCTGAGGCAGGCCTCCTGCAGCCCCATGGGTTGTCTACAGCTCAGGTAGGGCAGGCAGGCGTCACACACAGCATCCAGGTCTGCTTCACCTGGGAAAACCAAACACAGGAACTCCACTGCATTAACCCTCACGCCTCATCTAAAAGAGCACCGCTGGAATACATATTTGCCCTTTTTTAAAACTAAATATTTACTCATCGACGATGAGAATCATGGATGGTATGTTGCTGTGGTAAAATCAATATCAACTTTATACAGTTAAGCTTGGTGATATTATTTCTGATTTATATGTGCAACAATGTCAGATCCATCCGATTACATCAAAATCACGGTTCCCATCCTTTAATGGAAATATTAAGAAAACCAAGCAGGGAAAGGATGAAAGTGCCCAAGAGGAGGCTGTAAGAGAGAAAGTAAGGTGGATCATGTCTAGATTTTCTAATGTCTAATGAGCTGGGAGAAACGGCTGTGATGGCTGAGGAGAACCAGCAGGCCGCTTCCACATCCCAGGATTTCTCTTTCCCCTTTCAGGACACGTGTGAACAGGGCCCGTTCCTCCGTCCCTCCCTTCATCCTTGCCTCCACGCCCTGCAGGTTCACGTCCACTGACCCTCGTGTCTGCGTTCCTCCTGGCACCACCGTGGACCCCCCCGCCCGCTCCTGCCATCTCCATCCACTTAACTTCCCTCCCATGTTGCTTTCTCTCCACCCTCCGCTCTTTTTCTGCCCATCCACCCCGTTCTCGACAGACATTTAGAGATTCCCTAAGCTGCAAACTGGGCTGCCTTTCAAGCCTCATTTCAAAACATGTCTCTCACCGCTTACTCTGCAACCCACACTCGGCTTGAGCCGGGCCTACTCGCTGTGTGTCGAGAATAAAAGCAGCAGTGCACATTTCAGTGAAATGGGATTATTCGGCAACCACTTTTATCCCCTTTCTCTCTCCCCCTCGCTGGTGCTGCACTTAAAGCCTGTAGTCTTCTGTGGAATCAAGGTGCTTGTGGAGTGAAGAGAGAAATACTATGGGGGAGAAGCCAGGTGGTGCTATACCCATTCATTGCGGTAAATGAATAAAAGGTGAAATTGCAGCCGAAGCCCAAACTGGAGCTGAAGCGTGGGCCATTATTTGGTTCCTTTCTCTTTCTGTGACCAAGGCTCGGTAATTGGCTCGCTGCAGGCATCCCAGAGGTAGCTAAATTGGAAAAGGGCTGCTGTCGCTGGCTTTTTCTCTCCTGCTCTTTCACACTCTCTGCATCCGACTCCAAATCAAGACATGAAAAGAAAAAATAACGCAGGGATTTGTTCCTTTTACATAACTTCATATGCGGATTGCAGCCAAACTGGTTGGAGTGGACTTCTGTGGCCATGCAACAGGTGGAGGTTGATCTTCCTGCTGTGTGTTGCATGCATCACTTCAATTGTCCAATGTGTGGCATTTGGCTTCCCGTCTCTCTGTCAGGCTGCTCGTCTGAACACAACTCTCGCCTGTGCTAAATCAACAACAGAGAAGGTAGCACTCATGCCACAGCAGGACATTTCTGCTACGAGATGACCCTCTATGAAAAACAGAAGACATACATGGTTTGATGACATGATGAAAAAGCATGGCATCACGGGAGTCATCTTAATGCAGAAGAAATCAGCTTCACAGATGAGGTAATGCCTTAAAATCCTGACTCACATTACATTAAGTCACGTTTATTCACGTTCTGTCGATTTTTTCTGATGAGATGGCTTCACGCAACATATTTTGAAAATGGTGTTAACTTGCCAGCTTACCATCAGATAAATCCACTAAAAGCCCCTGTAGCATAATAACCCTGCCGTAACTTGGGACATCATATTCACACGATGTTGTAAGCTCAGTCAATGTTCAATTGTCATCAATAAATTTTCAATGTTTTGCCAAAACAAAAAAGATGCGAGGTTACAGAGCAAAAGGGTTTTCATTGCCACACATGGGCAACCATATGAAGTACAATATAACCTGAATCCAACTGTAGATTCTCTGTTTGAACATTTGTTTGGATGTTAGCAACAAACTCAGGAAGCAAGATATGCAGCATGATAAGATCGAGGTCATTTTAATTTGATACATTTTGATAATGAATCTTTGAGGGTTTTCCTTTTAGAAGATCCTTTTTTTGTGTATAGTTAGTGGAACGTGAGAACTGAAGACGATAAGGTGAACCTGCAATTTATAATTTACACATTCACCAGTTATGGAGCAACATTAGCATTCAATTTAATTCTGGCTCTCTGCTGGTTGGTGCTGACCAGCTAGTGCACGGTGAGTTTTAGGAGCTTCTCTCTGAAAATATCTTCCTGCTACAGCTGGAAAGGAAACTATGAGTGTTCTCGGATTCAACCAGAACAGTGCAGTTGCAGGCGGACAGCTTATAATGAGCTGAAGCTCCATAGACGTCTGTGTATAAAGGCTCGAAGCGCTTATGAAGTCATGTCAACCTTAAACACGAAGCAGACCCGCAGTCCCGGTGTAAAGCATCTGATCATTTCAGTTCAGCACTGTTGAACAAGAACTAAATGTTCTCAGTTAAATGACTACGCACCCGGTGCGACTCTCCACAAAAGGCCATTATTCCACCTAGACGACCCAATCAGATTTGTTTTCACCAGTATTTTTTGAAGCGTATTTTGATGGCGGAGGCGAAGCAGGGGAAACTTCATAGCAGCTGACAACTGTTTGGACTTTGAAAGTCACTGGATGACAACTCAAACCATGTCACAACGTTAGCGCTCACGGCTACAGTGAAGCAGCGGCTGTTGGGAGTTCGGGTTTTTAAAAGCAGAACAGGAACTGCATCTCTTTTCATGTTGACACCTAAGTGCTTTTTTTTCTGTAGCCTTTTTTCTGTTACAAAAAAAAAAAATCACTATCCCTTGTCCTTGATTTTTTTTTCTTTTACATTTCTGAGTATGAAATACTGCATTAATATCACGGTGAGTTCCAACAAGGGCACACTGAGACATCTTTTGAGCTGAATGTACCATTACATCTCTGCCGGTGATATGAGGCTGCATTGCCGTCTCTTTCCTCCCCTCTGTGGGAAACTCGTGAGATGGGAAACAGGCAGGGTAACTAACAAAGGCAGCATATCTGTTGGTAAAATGCAGAGAATTATTCGCCCAAGAGTTGCTGGATGAGGTGATGGGGCTTTGCTGTGAGGAAATGGAAGGCTATATTTTACAGAGGAATTCCATGTTATTTGTCGGAGATCTGAATAATCTGTTGCGCTCCTCGTCTCACATTATGACTCTGCTCTTCAGGAGGTGATGGTGAGGCACTGCGGCTGATAGTGATAGTGAAGAATGCATCTACGCTCATACAACCCGGAGTTACGGTAACTAATGATCTCTCTTTGGCGCTCGACTGAGTGAGTCACTGTAGCGCCAGGGAGCAGCGGCCCAGAGCGGCCCAGAGCGGCCGCCCGGCACAGGAAAATGATTTCCTGCTGCTCGTATCTGCAATCTCATTCTTTCCATCACTACCCAAAGCTCATAATCAGAGGTGAGTGCTGGAACATGAATGACCACCTTCCCGCTCATACTCAGGGATCCATCATGTCCTTGTTTCTTATAATAGGGGCTGGTAATATGCTGCTCCCTACTAAGACTGGAGTATGGAGCACCGATTTTCAGCTTGTTCAGAATAAAATTTAGAGTTCAAAATCTGGATAACTTCAAGAACAAAATCAAATAAGCATAATAAATTGCAGGTATCTTGAAAGTACACGCTGATTTAGCTATTCTACAAACCCACAGAGCAGCTCTGGCCGAGGACGGCGAGCGCTTGTGACCATCACTGAATGAACGGAAAGGCAGTTCTCCCTGTAACCTTCATCGCTGACTGCAGCCACCTCTTTCTGTGTGATGAGCATGTTAATTTCGTGGCACATGTATGTAAAACATGAGCCGCATGAGGATGCTCATGGATCCGCCTCAAGTACCCTGTATCCCCGAGAGTGTCTTGCAGAGTTGGGAAATGAGGGCCATCTGCACCCACCAGTGTGCCTGTGATGAACGTAACGAGCGATGAGAACTTTGACAAGCGGCTCATGATTACATCATTGGTAACACACTGGTGCTGAGCCCCTGGGCCACTTGGATGAACGGTTTGAGTTATAATGCTGCAGCTCTGCCAAGCGCAAAATACACAACTCCGCAAAACACAACAATTCAGAGCCGAGCATCTCAATGCCCCCCTTTCCTGCAGCCTCCCGATGTGCTGGTGTGTGCAGATTTAACAGCGTTTCCCGCTTGATTGTGGCAAAATGGAGCTCGAGGAAAAACAAGTGCTTGTCGCAGTCATTGTTATTGGGAAGAGGAGATTCAGTAGCATCATGTCGGCTCGGCTGGATGTGATCTGTATCGTCAAGGTCATCTTTCAAATCCGGTAAATTCAGTTTTTTTAGTGATGAAATCCTACTGAGTGAGTGAATGAAAATTGCCAGTGTTACTGTTGCAAGCTTGATAATCTAATGTTCTTGGATGCAGGATGTGATTTCATCAGAGGAACTACAAACTGAATGGAGAATCTGAGACGGTGGGGATTGTGATAATACCCGTGATCGGCCCAAATACATGGGACCAACACAAAAACAGAATGGTGGGGATTGTATTGGTATTAATAGGTAACGATACACTAGTAATTCTTCCAAAATCCATATCTAAAGAAGACACGCTGGATCACATCAGTTTTAATGCCCTAATAATAGAACCGAGCAGAAAAACTGATAAACTCAAGTAAACCCGTCATTCCCACTGTTATACAAGTCTGCCATCTGGCGGTGAGAACTTGTTTGGTTTTTTTTCCTCTCTTCATTAAAGAGGTTTTCGAAATTACAGCATGTCTCTGTGTGCATGTGTCCCTTTTGGCTACATTTCAAAGTCAACACACTTAAGCTTAATTTGAAAAAGTTTTACATATTGTGACATAACGCTTAAGTATGGAGTTGCAAGTTAGGGTGTGTTTAGCTTCAATTTGCTTTCCCACGCATCTCATCTTAATGGGCACTTCAACAGCAATGCCAACAATTTAAGGTTTTGAGAAGAATTTTGTACTGAACTCTTTCCTGACCAACTGCAGCGAGGCACCATGAATGTGCGCAGCATCTTAAAGTCTTAACAGTGAGTTCAACACTGCGCATGGACAGAAATGAATAACACAACACTATAGCTGAAGACGTTGCTCAGCAGGTCTACACCGACTGTAAATGTCTCTTAAACAAGAACGGTTATTAAAAAAAAAAAAATCACAAATGATCAATTTCATATTTTCTAGGCTACCTTCCATGCTAGCTCAGACCAAACACTCCAGATGCACAAATACTAAACAAAAACATCATTGCACAGATCTCCTCATTTCTGCTCAGTTTCCCAACAACATTGCTTTCCATAAGCTATTACGCCGCAAATATCTAATTTAAAAAATATCTAAATATCATTCATTCTATGGTGGTAGAAACCTGTTTTATCGGGATGGAAGCAATTGACCCCAATCTATATTAAAAAAAACAAAAAAACCTGCCACATCAATTTAAAAATGCCCATGGAGGTGTGAAAAATCAAAGATGGAGGAACGTATGGCATGACTGCTCTACCGTGTCTCGGGAATCCTGGTTCTGTGGGTGTTTCTCTTACCCAGGTCCAACCTCTGGCACAGCGAGCCCAGCCCCTGGAGGACAGCCAGCTGCAGTTTGTAGGCCAGGGTGTGTGTGTAGACGGGTCCGGCTCTGGCGCTTACGGGAGCCTGGCGCACCAGAGAGGAGCTCAGCTTGGGCAAAACCTCTTTAGAAACCCTCCTCCTCAGGAAGTCACCACATGTCTCACCCAGCGTGCACAGCACCTGGCGAGAGAGAGACCGGATAGCGTGAGGAACAAGCAGAGAAGACGAGCCACTAAATCAGGAACGGCACATTCTTTTGTGGCACAGAATTTTCTGGTTTCAAAACACTGACATGAAGGTTGAAAGCTCCACTGATTTGACACAAGCATGAATTTGAAAGCAGTGCAAATCTCAGCACTGCTGTAGCGTCACGTTTACACAATTAAAACTGTCACCTAACGTGCTTTCATTCCATTTAAAATACCTCTCAACATTTTTTATCATGTACTTTAGTTCTTGTTACTAAAACTGATAAAGTGACAAGGCTGTTTCCTTTTACCCTAAAAGCTCTGAGGATGGCTAAAGGGTCATCAGCCGTCAGTCTCTGCAGGAGGGCGGGCCAGCAGCGATGGGCCATCGGCAGCAGCTCGTTCTCCCGCTCGCTCAGCACACGCACACACAGCTCCAGGATGTCCAGGATCTTCAGAGAGAGAAACACAGTAAAACCCACTGTAATGAATATCTGGGTGTACAGGTTCTTTTTCTGAAAGCAATTCAGAGGAACTGCAGAGACTATGGATGGTTGATTTCTGCTCCCACATAAAAAACGGTCAGATTTATCACTGAGACATAACATTAGAATTTTTTTTTTTTATATTATCTCAACTTGGTGGCTGGAGGTGAAAGTTAAAAAGTTTCTTCTCTGTGACTTAAATCCAAAAGTCGAACATGACGTTGTCAGAATCAGAGTGGCCTGAATGATCTGCAGGTGAACTGGGCCACATGGCTGGACTCAGGAGTTACATTGTACTGGCTATACGGTCAGGTGCGTAATTTTTTGGACGGTCACACAATTGTTGTAATTTTGCCTCTGTACACCACCATAATGGGTTTTAAATAAATCAATAAAGATGTGACTGAAGTGTAGACTCTCATCTTTAATTCACTGGATAACAACCACTTTTAACCATACAGTAGTCGCTCGTTATCAAGTATTGGGTCAATTAACTGAACAGCAGTGTCATGGCCAGATGTGGCCTGTTCCCTACAATGACCACAATGGGTGTTGTTTGCATTGACACCTGACTCGTGTGGCTACGTCAGGAGGCCTATTGAGCTGGAACTGGTGTTTTACTCGGTGCTAGTTTTCATGATCATATCTACTGTTTGGGAGTAATATCAAACCACTTGAACCAGCTCAGCGGTTGCCCATAACTAATTTAAAAGGTGTAAATAAGTACCTTGATAAGACCAAACCAACACGGTGTTAGTTCATCTCCAAATACTTTCCAACTTCCCAACCCGTTACTTCTTTGCTGGATTATGTTTTTTGTTTTTTTTTAATGTGAATCGTTGTCTATCATCAGACGAGTTCTCCAATAATGGCTGGTAGATTTGTCTAAAAAGACTTTTACAGAATTAATCAGTACTTTAATAAAATGGTGATACATCCTTACCAGCTTTATCACCATTGAACCCAATTGCCCTCGTCATTACATAGCACACCTCACTACAGATACCTTGAGTCGGAGCCTGAGGCTGGGGTCGGACAGCAGGTGAATGCAGCGCTCCATGATGTCTTTAGTGATGCTGAGGTGGACGGGAAGTTCTGCTTTCACATCAGGACTACTAATGTCTTCCTCATCCTCAAACTCGGTGGGAGGAGGAACATCTGCAAAAAAAGTGAACGTCTGGTGAGGTGGGGTTGCCGGTGGCACAATGACTTCATGCTCTGCTATTGATGCTGTTGACCCATTAAAAATGTGTTTTTGCAGATCAGATGAAGGTACAGGTGTAAGTGCAGCCAATGTGCATTATGGCCAGATTGTGATCAGATCCTGTCAATCCACCTCATCGCGGCAACCTTCTTCTCCAATCACTGAATGTGACTGAGCACAAGTATGTTTCTCTTCTGGATAAAATCACAGTATTTCGCAAATGAAGTTGGATATTCGAAGGCACATAACATGGTTTCCCCTGCAGTCTACATCGGTAAAGGACCCCATCACTCTCCTCCCCCGCCAGCCTTGACCGTGTCCAGATTGTCTCGCATGGTGGCAGCATTAACCACAGCTGAATTAGAGGTAGCTGCATTAATCAGCATTCTCACCTGTGTTCTGCAGGCAAACAAAATAAGGCAGCTTCTAGGATGGTTTCGTTCTTCTATGTTTTTGCCGTTTTTGTTTGTTTGGATGAGGATTTGATGGCAGCTGGACAGAGCGATCAGATCTTAGCCAGATATCAGTGTGGACACACAAAATACACTGTCACTGACACCACTTGTAAATGTAATCAGGTAAAAAATAACATCTGGATATGAAAAGCCGGAGGGAAGCAGGGCCACTGGGCTATATTTTTTATCAAGATAATCCACCTTTAATCAGATATGACTTGTAACACAATATGTGGCCTGACTACAATAAAAATAGAATGTCCTTCTGTGAACAGAAAGCACATTACCAACGTCTTCAGTGTCGTCCTCTTCTATTCCGATGCCCTCTGCCAGCTCTTTCTGTTTGCGGTAGTCCAGCAGGAATTGGCGGATGTTGAGGACTTTGTGGGCCGAGGACTTCTGGTTGGAGTCTCTGGACTTACTGGAACTGACGGGAAACCACCTTGCTAAGAGGAAACAGAAAACAAGAGTTGAGCACTGTCTCTGCAGGAGCAGGATAATGAAAATAAAATGAAATGAAATGAGCGATCGGGCTGTAGCTCAACAAAATAATCTTACTTCAATATAACGTAGATGAAATTGACCTTTTAAACAAATCACATTTGAACATGAACTCTGCTCTTTGCACGTCCATCTCCAACACACAATTAATTGGTTAAACTGCCATTTACTTCAATATTAACCGTGCTAAAGGAATTAATGATTGTAAGCCAACAACACTTCTCATAATCCAGGGAACATCTCCTTATGGTCCACCAGCTGTCTGTTTAGTAACCAAGCCGATGTGACTAAAAGTTATTGCCAGATGTTTCCACTAAAATTGAAAGATACAAGAGAAGCTGAGAGAAAGAAATTCAGACATTAAATGTCCTTACTCTGACTATAGCTGGTTTTGGAATTCAAAGTTGGGGCATTTAGCTGCATTTACATGGAGCAATTATTCCAATTATATCCGGTTAAAATGTGCAAACCCAATGAAATGGTCCATAAACTCCTCTCTCTGAATGAGCAGACTCAAACTCAAAAGATTTCATTGGGAAGGAGGGGGGTATAAACCTCTGATAAACCAAAAGAAAGAAGCACCATGTAAACGGCCAATCAGAATTTCTATACATTTTCTCTTCCGTCCAGGTCATAGGTATCAGAACCAATCAGAATGCCTCCTGCCTGTGTTCCCTGTGCGCAGCTCTTGAAGTCTGTACAAAACAACTGCAACAAGCATAATTCAGGGAATGATAATCTGGAGCCATCATACCTCCACCAGCCTGCACAACTTTGACTGATTCCTAATCCCAAAGTTTGACTTCCGTTCTAGGTGGGAAAATTCCATTAGTACGAATTTCCAGTCTAGTCTTTGCTGCAGGCACCTTAATCCACACATTTCTAGTTTTGTGAGGAGGAACTGGCAGCACAGTAAAAGAAAAATGTAAAGAAAATTGGGCATCATTGAAAAGGTGTTCTGGTGCTCATCTCCTCCTCTTCCTCAGCTCCATCAGGAGAGCACTGTTATTGGTTAAAAATAACACACAAACTGCAATAACTAAGCTGAACAGACAACCGAAATTAGTTTTTGATGATCAAACACGGGATGTCAACATCCCTTCTGCACAAATCACATGGTCTTTCTGATTGGACAGAAGCACCCGACCAGATCAGATCACATTACATCACATGTAAACGGTCGACCAAAAACCTTCATTGGGAACGATTTCAATCAGAATGAAAAAAAGTGCTCATGTAAACCAGCTTTCTAGAGGTACCAGCGAAGACTGACAGACCACCTGGACGAGTAGAAGCACAGAAGCATCTGCACTTCCTCCCTCTCATCCGCTACTGAGGTTAAAATGACGCAGAAAAGATGTGGGGAAGGAGACGCGCAACATAAAGGCTCATTAATGGCCTCAGACATCTGCAGGCAAGGCTTTTGGCAGCTGGAGGTGTGTGCTGTTGCTATATTATTGAACAATTGAAAGAATTGTGACAGAGTCTTTGCAGATTGTCATTCATCCAGGTCACAGGCATCTCAAGGAAATGAATCCGGTCAACTGACACTGTTGAGGCACAACCAAGTCCAGTTGACCCGATTCATTTCCTTAAGATACGCAAGTCCTGCACGAATGAGAATATGCACAGACTTATTGTGACAGAGATGTGGCTGTATGGTTTCTACAGTATGTCTTGTTGTATCTTTTGTGTTATTACTCTGTATTAGAATGATGAAAAAGGTACACGTCATTGTCATTTTCTTCTTTGTTGTATTGGGATTCCCAACAAACATTTCTCAATGCATCTACAAGGTACTATTACCATTGGAGTAACTGGTTGTGGTTGCCATGGTAATGCACATCTATGTCTTTGAGGGGTAGAGGAAGGTTAATGTAACCTTGCTGTCGTTTCAATTGAAGGGGAGAGTATATGAACTGTTAGGGTTTAGGGTTAGAGTCAGGGTTAGTGTGATCTGTCCACATAGGTTGTTCATTATCTCTTTTTAGCCTCAGCTCGTGGTGATGATTGATAAAGTTTAGAGGTCTCACCCAGTGCCTTCATGAGCGCGTGCAGCACTGAGCAGAACAGCGCAGCCGTGCGGTCGTAACTGAGGTCCAGAGCCATGAGCACGTCCTGGACGATGTCCCCGACCAGCGGCAGCAGGCTGCAGTCCGAGTGAGTCAGCATCACTGTCAGCACCCGTGGAGCCTGGCCAACAGGAGAACATGAGTTTAGGGAACAACTAACTTCAGCAAAACTAGTCAGGGTATTCAATGGTGATGAGATTTGTCCTGCGTCAAACAAATGAAGCCTGGGCAGAAGTTAACGGAAGATCATCTCTCCTCTAACTCATTACCCCACTTCTGCTTCCCCATGTCAAAATCCCTTTTAATTGCAATCTTGACACCGCTACATGTGTTCTGCCAGTGTTGGTTGATCTGGTCAGTTCCTGGATGCTGCTAATATTTCCAGTGTCTCAGCTGTGTCTCTCTTCCAGATCCAAGACTGCACAACCCTCCTCCCCATCTCTACCCATCATTCTGAATCCTCCTGGAGACTCTGAGCTGAGGGGTTCCATCTTGCATCTACAGCAGAGATGGTTTAACAATTCGCCCCAGAGAGCAGGAGAGACTTAATAAAGTAAGCAAAGGGCAACACGTTGGACAATTTAATTGATACATGAAACCGATAGTGCTGAATGTTGTTCAACTACATGAATTAAGTAGACATTACAGAAAGTTTCACGACAGGTGAATATTAGCCAGCCGGAAGGCCTGCATCCTTGTTTCAAAAAACATGAACTTTTTCTTAGAAATGCAGTTTTATGTGTCAATCAGGTGCATTCTGAGATGATCCACAGCACTGACTAACGAGAGAAAAAAATAACTCTTGAGCTTAGCAACAGTTGCTGTCAATCGGGGCCTTAAGTCCAAACTTAATGTAGATGGCACCCTCTGTTGGTATAGACTTAAATAGCAGCACAGACTCATTGGAACTCTCAACCCGAAGGGTCAATAACATCGGGCTGCCTTTCATTGTTTATCAGGGGTCATTTTGACACCGTGAGATACCATCTAAAGGGCTGGTTCTGGCTCTCAGGTCCTATGTTTTTTTTTACCCTGCCCCCTATTATCAGAGTATAAGTGCCAGATGTTACATCACAGAGCTGGGATCTAACCACCTAACACACTGTCATTCCATCTCCATAAATGCAATCCCTCCCTCTTGATCTCTCCTTGATGAAGCTGGATTCTGAAGCTAGCTTTACCTGTGGATGCTGGCTGAGCCTCTGCAGGTTGAGGGAGATGTCGTTGAGCAGGTAGTCCGAGTTCTCATTGATCAGCTCCTTCAGCGAGGGGTAGCCACAGGCCTTGCTGATGTCCCACATGGCGCTTAGCGCCGCTTGGCTGACCAATAGCGTTTCCTCTCCGGCTTTCTCAAGCACAGGGTACAGTGATGTCATCAGCAGACGACGAAAGTCACCCCCCAGGGCCTCCGCAAAGCAGGCAAAGCCCTCGAGTTGGATGCACGATTGCCAGATGTTGCTGTTGAGCTGGTGGATTGTGGAGGTGGATGCTGATGCAGATGGGGGGGCCAGTGAGGACGGGATCACTTGGAGGGAGTCTCCATCTCTGACATCCCTGCTGGATATGGAGAGCAGTCTGGCTGGGCTGAGCAACTACAGACAAAGAAGATAAAGATCAGTGTCAGGCATCATTCAGTTTTCTACAATGCAGTGCTGTTTAATCTAATACATATGAACATGTCAATATTAAGATAACATGAAGAGACAATCGTGTTCATGGACTAAATTTGAAGGGAACATACTGCTTTCATGATCCTCCATGAACCATAAAACTAGCCACTAGCAGTTGCACAAACTGCAAGGAAAGTACAAACTGACTCGGTGCTGCAAATATTTTAGTTATTTTTTTAGATCTTGTCTCAGTGTGCCTGCTCTCCAATCCAGCCTTGAAAGTGCAGAGCAGCTACCCTGCAGCAGCTTCCCCCTCTCCTCCGTCTGCTCAGGCATCAGAGAGCCACCGGCTATATCGTGAGTGCAGTGTTGATGTGTTTCTCAACAAAGCCTGGGGTACTTCTTTTGGCATCAAGAGCTCTGCCCAGGATTACACTGATGTGCAAACGGGGTTGCGCATTGTGGGCGACACATGGGAGCCTAATATAACGCTTGATTAGAAAGTGTTTGCAGAAAAAAAAATGAAATGTAAAAGCACATTCGATGACGGATTCTGCTCCATTGTAATAGCCCCACATCAAACTGTGCTCACCTGCTGGTCAAGTTGATCCCTGTCGGTCTCCTCACTGGTGGTGATCAGGTGCCAGTTGTTCACACTGGTGTATTCCTCCATGATGGACACCACTGCCGCCTTAAGGTCCTCCTGAGAGGCAGACAGTCTGTGACCTTCTCCCTCTAAACTTGGACCCTGTGCTGTTGCGGCAGAGATGCCTGCAGCCCCCCTGACTATCTCATTCAGCACCATGGCTGCCTGCTTCCGATACGCTGAGGACTGCCGGTAAAGGTCCAGGAAATGGTCCGTCAGCAGATAGATGTTGCCGTAGTAACCTGCAGATACAGTAAAATGAATGGAAAATGATTTGATCAATGCATGGATGGATGCCATTTCTTACGGCTGTACTTTAGGTGAAAAGTTACCAATGACCTCATTAATGCTTCGGACAAAGAACGTCTCTCTGTACTTGTTCTATTAGAACTTAGTGCTGCATTTGATACCACTGACCCACAGATCTTAATACAGAGACTACAGCATTTAATTGGCATTAAAGGAACTGCATTAAGCTGGTTTAAGTCAGAATTATTAGATCGACCTCAGTTTGTACACGTTAACGATGAATCCTTTTTGCACAACCTGCTCTTCTTCTAAAGTGTCAAAGCTTTTGTTGTGATTTGGCGCGATAGAAATAAAATTGACTTGACTAGTTAATATAAATTATGGCATCATTTTTCTGTACTGCCCTTTTATTTAAAATCTGCCCAAGTGTTTTGCTATTTTCCAAGTTTTATTTAATGCAAGGCATTAAATGTTGACAAAGATGTGTTAACAGGTAAGTCGCATATTGACACAAAGTGTATTAGGATATAAGCTTTCAAAAACTATCTAGAGCCTATTATTTTTAATAGATTTAACATGAATCTGACATCCTTTCATGCTTCACGTGTTTGTTACTCATCATTCATACCTAACGTCCGACAGATCTCCATGAGCACAGAGAAGATTCGCTCATCTGTGAAATAGAGAAAATGCTTCTTCTGTACGTGAGCCGAGTGGGAAGCTGAGCTTGTCTCTATTGCAGCGCCGTAATTTCTTTCTTCAACGATACGAACATCTTTGACATCCAGCTCCAGCACCTGAAACAGCGTTAAAGTAGAGGACAGAGTTGGGTCGTAAACGGTTGACTCCTCTCGAGTGCTGTTTCAGTTTACGCCACGACAAGCCAAGAACAGAAAACAATCAAAACTTGTATTTCAAAGGAAGCACAACAATGTTGTAAACACATGCTGTTACATTTAGCTCAACATCTTAACCATTAAAAGCTTGTAAAACAGTTTAACTAAATGTTTGGGGGAGGAGGGGCTGGCTTATATGGGAGCAAGGTTAGGTATCGCACTTGAACTCAATATAAAATCCAAATTCTATCTTGTACATGTTTCATTTTTTTGGACGCAGGTTTATTGTGAAACACTACACTTTAGAGATACAAGTCATATACAAGATACATTTGTGACTTAACATAATAACGTTGCCATTACCTGCATTAAAGCTTTGGAAATCCTCTCCAGGTGTGCAGCCGAGTTTAGCACCACAGACACAAGCGCTCCCAGGATTTTTAAATAGCCCAGAAAGACATTGAGGACAAACAGCTTCTTCTGGTCGTCAGAGGTTCTCATGAGTCTGGGCAGGGAGGTGGCCAAAGAGTGAAGGTTCTCAGACAGGACATCAGTGAAGGTCTGGGCAGTTCTGCAGCTTTCACTGGCCATATCAGTGGTCCTGTTAGACAGCTGATTCCTCTGTGACACCACTCTGAGAGCAATCTCACACCTTAAGAATAAAGAAGACAGGCAAACTAGTTGTGAATTAGTCTGTTTTCCGCGCAAAAATGCTGCATCTAAGTATTGAATCACACCTCTCTCTGACTCTGGGCTCCTCATCATTAACTGCTCCCACCAGTGCTTCCAGCAGCAACCCGACGCATTCGCCCAGGGACTGGCTACACCTGTCCAGCAGGTGGTCGGCCAACTCCACCATCTCCAGCCGAACCCTCCAGTGCTGGTTGGCCGACGTGCAGGAGATGATCTTCTTCAGGAGCACAGACAGCTTCTGCGACGTGCTCTTCACCCAGTCCTGTGTGCGGTGGACCATCAGCTGGCCAACTCTCCCCAGGTCTGCTGAGGGAGTTTTGCACGGCTTGGTGGTCTGAAGCTGGGCATCCTCCATGACAAGGCCGACAGTCCCCGACCAAACCTGAACGGCAAAAGAGCAAACATCAATATGCGTTAGATTCAAACAGAAGTAGGAATAAACTGATCAGCCATAACATTATGACCACTGCAAGTCCACCATAGAGTATAATACAACAGCCCTGCAATCAATGCTCCCTTCAGGAGGAGTTTCATGTTGAATTTTGATTGAATGTGTGTGTGAGAGAGGTGTTGACATATTTGAATGTCATAATGTTATGGCTCATCAGTGTGTGTTTCTTAGCCATCACTTGCATATGAAGGGGTTAAAAATGTACACACAATCACAGATTAATTGATAAGGAAACAGTTTGATTAACCCTTAATATATGTAATAACATTATACCATATATTATAATATGCAGATAAACTTGGGGTATCCAATAGTCTTATGTTGATTCAGATTAGAAATTCACCAGAGTTCATCAGTCACCTCAAAGACACCAGAACTTACAAGATGATGACTTGTAACAAAGCAGGAACAGCTACGATGCAGGATGACGTACCTTGATGGCCCTGACTGCGACCGCATGGCCTTGTCTCAGATCTCCTGTGATGATCCTGGCAACAGCCACACTGATCCCAGGTAAGAATGAGGCCATGGTGCTGCCTATGGCGCGCCGCTCCTCTGAGGATGGCGCTACATGCTCCTGACTGCAGTCACACTGCAGACTCAAAGCCTGGAGGCACTTCAAGGCCGCTGCCTGTATATCTCGACATTTCTCCTTTTCTCCTAGAGTCAGCAGCAGTGACACGGCAGCTCCCAGGCCGGGCAGCATAGGCGGTTCAAAGAGTTTGAAGGCGATATCACCATAAGCTGCGTGAAGCAGGGCATCTAGGCACCTCAGCACACTCAATTTAAGCTCCTCGGATGTGTCTGCGGGTTTCCCAGGATCAGTTGGCAAGCACAGGCAGAGGCAGAGCTCTGAGAAGAGGTCGTGGAGGGTCTCCCACCTCTGGACGCAGGTGGTCTCCAGGACATGGCTCATGGCATCAGCCACGGCCTGCACTAGTATGTCCTTTTTGGGCACGGGGACTTTTAGGACGAAGCGCAGCGGGAAGAGGACGTAGTCTTGCAGCTGCTGCAAGGTGGCATCATCAACGTCTTTCAGCTGCTTGGCCAGTGTGCGCACGTTGCTCACAGTGGGCTCACGGGTCAGCAGGACGCACGCCGGGCGCAGGTAAGCAAAGGCGATCTTAGGATCGCTGATCTGAGCCATGTCTGGAGGCATCACAGATGAGGTCACGGTACTGTGAAAGAGAGAGATGGGAGATGACAGAGAAAGACAACCAATCACATGTCAGTTCAGGGAGTAAAGTGGACGGGACCCACAAGCTCAAATAAGAGGATGATGAACAGTTTTTTTTATTAAAATGCCAAAAACTTGATTGTATTTTAGTGGGTTTTAAAACATTCTGGGAGCAAGTAGTGTTACATAGTTTTGCACAGTTTATTCCTGCTGCCTTGCACAAGTGTGGGTCACCCATGCGGGTTTTATAGTTAAATGACGAGGCTGCAGTGCTGTTTTAAATCAAGATGGAGGCGGCAAAAGTGGTATGAACTGTTTGCGCGTGATGCTAGCACCCACGGACTGCTGGTACCCACATACTGCTAGCACCCACAGACTGCTGGCACCCACAGACT
>CAAKHG010049241.1:0-10603 GCA_901007715.1 Dactylopterus volitans | reverse complement strand
GGGAGGTTGAGCGCAGGTGGTGCTCGGCGCTCCTCCTAATCCTCTTTACATCAGTTGGATTGAGCCAATAATCTCACGGTTGAAGGAGCATGGGTGAAGGGAGAATATTTGTCGAATTTTTCGGGGACATTTTCTCCTCGCATAACGTGGTCTTTGGTGGGGAGTCTGGGCTCCTTAGAGTCCTGAACCTCAACCCGGTTCACTATAAAACTGAGCCTTAGCCCTTTGAACTGCTGGCTGTCGTCCGGCTGTGAGGACCAGCCAAGGCAGAACATCCACATTGCTAAGATCTCTTCTCGCATCCTGCCCCGCTCAGATGAGTTCAAAGACCTAAACTCATGTCTGCTGTGATAAACAGAATGGCGCACACACACTAACACACACACACACACACACATCTACTGGCTGACCTGCCCTTGTGGATGCATTAAAACTATTGGAGGAGGTCTCAGTATGTTTCGCCGCGGTGCTGCTGGGTTTCTCCACGCTGGACCTCGGCCTCCCTCCATGTGGTCTGGCATTGCCTGCCATGTGTGGTCCATTTGCTTCCCCACCGGGACCTGCAGTGCGCGGCAGAGCTTCAAAATGCTAAATGATGGAAATAAAGCACTGAGCATGAAATATGCCCTTTAACTAATGGTTGGGAGAGAGGACAAACAAATACGTCGGAGGTTTAAAGCTTCCCAATCCGCACCGTGTTCTCCCCTAAGGTGAACCACAATCTCTACATCATGAAACTGTTGGTTATTCACTGTAATATAACACAAACGTTGTCCACTTTGCATTGTTAAAGGCTCTATTATGTTTTTTTTTAAAGTCAAACATCCACCGCACCTGAGAGACAATATCTGCAGGGTATGAATAGGTGGAGAAAAGATTTTAGTCATCTGTTTTATTATATTCAGTCTGATATCTGATTTATGAGATCTAAAGAGATAAAACTTCTAACCACGTTTTATAGTCCCGGTGCTTTTTTTGTTTCATTTTGATGATAAAAAAGAGGTAAGAAAATTGGTCGTATGACAAGAAATTGTAATTTTATGACAGTAAAGCCATAAAAGTGGGTTCATATCTCAGACCCCGGCGTCATGTTCAATGGCCCGCCGTCCCGCCGGCAGCCTGAGAGGGACCAGCTCTCGGACTCGCTCTCGGCGGAGGCTGCGCTGGTCTCCCACCTCACACGCCGCAACGACCTTCCCAGCGCGTCTCCCGGCGTGCACCGCGGAGCCTTCACAGATGGTCCGGGACGCCGCCGCCACCGCTCGTCCCCGTTTTCCAATCAGCCTAAGAGGCCACATTTCACTCCGCCGCTCGTTGACCTCCGCCGGGCTCCTCGCGGGCCGCCTCAATCAAATTTCCAGCCGCTGGCCCGCAGAGTGACGTCTGCGTCTGCACTCATCCACTTGAATTAAATCACGGGTGGGGGAGGCGGCGCTGCGTGCGTCTGGCATCGGCCTCCGAGACAATCTCAGTCTTTGCGGCGCTATCGGGAGCAGGGACGTCGCCGTCGAGAATCCCTCAAGACTCCCCTCCTCCTCCGAGAGCTTCTGCTCCCCGAACGCCTCAAACAACCTCCCTTACCTGAGATCCACGCGCACCTCATCTTGTTGATTAGATTTAGTGGCTTCGGTTTCTGCAAATGTGTTGACGCCTGAAAGTTGAATTCAAAAAGTCACACAGTCTTCTGTTTTTTTTTAAATTCTAAACCTCTGACAACATGGATTTTACACGGGAAATACACTCATGGACAAAATATCAATGTTATTAGGAACATGTTTTGTTTTTAATGCTTTCCCATCGCAGGTAAAGTGGCCGTGGACCCCTCGAACCTGACTCGCGACCCCTCCCACTTTCTGATCGTCTTTGCGAAAAAAAAAAATACGAACGAGTAGCTTAATCTCAGCCGTCACTGCGGAAAAGTTAGCGCCGCCACGATAGCCGAGTGGCTGTCGGAAACGTGAGCCGGCCGGCCTGTACTTGAAGCGGCGAGGCGAGGTGGTGCGCGCCGAGCGCTCCGGGTGAAAATGAAGTGTCTCACAATGGGATAGGTGTGTGTGCGTGTGTGTGTGCGCATGTGAGTCATCGTGTTTGAAAGAAAGGGTGATACAAGTCAGACGGAAAGTGCGTGTGTGTGTGTGTGTGTGTGTGCGCGCCCCCACGCGCGCTCCCCTGCGCTGTATGTGTCGGCCCATGTGAGCGATCGCGTATTTGTATGCATGACAATATGCCGCGTACACGCGTTTGTGTGTGCGCTGACATATGTGTTTGCGCGCTCACATATGACTAGGAGTGTGTGTGTGTGTGCGTGCGTGTGTGTGTGTGTGTGTGTGTGAGTGCCCTGAACATCTCCTCTGTGCTCCTCTCTAATTATATTCATAACAGCAATCTGAATGTGCAGGGCCCATGATGAATGTGCCACCCAAGTGTGACTTGCTCCTAATAGGATTCTGGGATACGCCAGCAGTCGACAACAGGGGCCCCGTGTGGCAGACAACACCCCACGCCTCGGTGTCACACACACACACACACACACAGACACACACTCACACACGCACACACAGGAATACACGGGCTCGCGCCGCACACGGGGAGCACAAACACACACTGTGAGGAAAAGTTCACGTAATTGTGTCAGTGATCTTTCCTCTCTCACTCGCTCTCTTCCTCGTTATCCCTCATTTCCCTCGAATTTATAGTCAATCTCACCTTCAATGAGACATTTTCTCCCTGATAGATTTGTGTGCATGCGCGTGCAGGGGGGGGGGAAGAAAGAAAGAAAAAAAAAAGTTGCGACAAAGTTCCCGTCTCGGAAGTGATATACATTTTAGAGAAACTCGTGTTCGTCGTCTCACGGATGTGTCAAATCATGCCACGGCGCTGTTTTTAAGCCGCTCTTCCCACTTTTGCAGATGCGGGGAGATGCTGTTGACTGCTGCTGTCAGGCGTCTTAAAGTCGCTGTGATAAAAAAAATAAATAAATAAAAAGAAGAAGAAGAAGAAGAAGATACATATTTTCAGCGACGGCTGTTTTTTGTCGCTCCGGAAAACTCTTCTGTGCAGCACCTGCCTCTAGATATGCGCGATAGACTGGCGCTTCTCAGCATCCAATGGCGGGCTTGCATGCATATCTAACAAAACTAATTAATAACCGTTAATTAGATTGGTTTATTCATTTTTAAAAAAAAATCACAAGTCCAGTCTGTCTGCGGTGTGGCTGGGGTTCTGCGCCCCTCCGGAGATGCTACATGTCTCTGCTACATGTGGCGGCTTTGCGAAGCCGTCAGAGTTCGGCGTTTGTTCGGTGTTTGTCGCCGTGGTGACGCATGACTGTGCAGTAGTTTTGCAGTATTTGCAGTGCAGCTCTTTGCGGATGTCTCTGACGCTGATACACTCATTTGAACGCGTTATCCACATTTTGAGCTCTGTGAGTTGCCCCGTTTTGTTTTGCTTTGAACTTTTTTTTCCCACAATATTAAATATTGATGAGTCATTGCTGGCATGAACGAGCTGTGGTTCGATTTCTGCCATTTATGTTTCCCCCTCCATTCTTACCTGCCTGTCGAAACGGTTGTAAAAGCACCGTTTTCGGGCTGCTGGAGGATCACAGGCATCCTGGGTGGCTTCTGCAATCACGTTTGTAAAGAAGAATGCCATAAAATTCTTGTGCCGCTAATAAATAAGAGGACAGCAGCGCGTTTACCCAACATGCACATCCATCTCCGGGCGGCCCTATAGATGTGTGTGCTAAGGGTCACGAGTCAAGAGCAGGAAATAGCAAAATGTGGTATTTGTCCGAGAACGTAAATCTGATGATGTCATCAGTTTAGGCATACAGGCCGCAAATTATTAACCCAACTCTTGTATCACAGACTCATGGAGGAGTGGACATTTAAGGGCAAAGAGAGTGTAATGAAAGGATTTAGTTGCATTGTGGGAAATGTAGTGGGGGTTTTTTGGGAGCTTAACCCATAACACTAAGAAAAATAATCTCTGCTGCTTCAAGTTTAAGCTTTTTATGTTGTTGTTTTTTTTTGGAAGCTCAGTTCCTCGTGCTCATCTTGGCGCCCTCCCCTTAGACCTGACCGCCCACAAAGCCGAAATGCTCCCCCAAACGCGAGCACCAGTCTCACTGCCAGTGGTCCGGGTCCTCCTGCCGCCGGTCTAAAGTCGGCTACCAGAAACCTGGAGGTTAAGAATAATATCACCAGCTGATTCAGATACACTTCACATCTCTGTGACTTTGTCCTTTTGTTTTTTTTTTTTTTTTTCTTTTTTGGGGCTTGGGGAGTTGCTTGTTTAGTTGTTTTTTTTTTTTATTTTTCCATAACTCTGACTTAACTTAGTTTTACCTCTGTTTGGCCTAAATATTTTTTGTCTCCGTGCCCCTGAAGATCCTGCTTGCTTTGCTTTGTCTCTCAAAGGACTTTTGTAACTTCTGTTTTTCAAGGTGTGATATAAATAAAGTTTTTCTTTTCTGGTTAATAGTATTACTATTGACTTCTGCATAAAGATATAATTATAATAAGTTTTTGAAATGGCAAAAAAAAAACAAACAGAACAAAAGAGACAAACGAAATCTTCAGTTGTGCTATTCCGTCACTCACAAAGATCTCGTTGCTTTCTTATTCGAGAGTATTACCATATTCATTACCATATTCAAGGGTATTACATTGTCCCTTTGTACAGCTTATATGCATCTAATAGCATCTGTCCATCACGCCGTATATTTTGCGCTTGATTACCATAAGAAAGGGCTATGTGTTTTCTACCTTCAGGATCAATTAGGAGGCTACACCTATTCAGGTGCGCGCAGAGCGAGATCTGAGACTCGGGGCGGATGTATGGGATAAGACATATAGTCAAAGAGCTCTCCTTTGGGATGCTGTATCCATGGCGAGGTGGCGCAGGAGGCCCCTTCCTCACAAGCGCACCGCTCCGCAGCCATCCGTCAAAGTGTCAGCCCGGTTTCTTCTCTCCTGCCACCCCACCACCCCCACCCCTTTATTGTGTGGAGGCGGAATCCCGATGCAGCGGCTTGTAGTGTCTTGTAATGTATATATATCACATATATCCCGCTTGTGATTGACATCAAAGCCGTGGCTCTTTGATGCGTTGGCCGTCTTGGCTGGTCCCAGATGAGTAAAGGGGGGGGCAGGCGAGGGGGAGGGGGGGGGGGGGGGGGGGGGGGGGGGGGGGGGGTGCGGAGGGAGGAGCATGAATGAGTCTAGATGCGCGCACGGCCGTGCAGGCAGGCAGGCAGGGTACTGGACAGCCTCTCGGGTCCCCGAAAGCCCCCCCCCCCACCCCCCCGGCGGGCTCCTCAACGGGGCTCCGATGGGCTGTGGCATTGATAGACCATCTGTAACTGTGTCACGTTGGATTACAGTGAGCTGGGGAGAGGAACACAAAAGCAGGAAGAGGACGAGAGGAGAAAAGGGCGGGAGGGGTGGTAGTGGTGGTGGGGAGGGGGGGGGGATCAAACCCTCCTCCAAGAGAGCCTCTCTTTTCCTTTCTCTCAGAGACAGGTCCTTATCCTAGAAGAAAAGACTTAATCCCTGCACCCCCACCCCCAATTTGCCACCTCCCTCCCCCTTTTCCTCGTCTCTCTCTCTCTCTCTCTCCCTCTCTCCGGCTCTGTGCTGCTGAGGGACAGTAGTGTCTCAGCTGTAAGGCTTTGTGTTCCTCCTGGGAACCTGCCTAGGAGATTGATCTGCGCAACGTGAGGAGCACAAAGACCTCGGGGTTTACGCACCGCAGAGCCAGCCATGTATCAAGATGTATCCGGCGTGGGAGTAGCCATACCTGTCTTATCGCATCACGGCTAAACGGACAGATGACGGGGAGGAAGAGGGAGCAGTGAAGGCGGGAGAGCTGGGGGGAGCGCGAGGGAGGGGGGTTGGAGGTGGTGGTGGTGGTGGGTGGGTGTTCTGGGTGGCGGTGGCGCTGGTGGTTGGATGCGGTTGCGGCGCTCGAGTTCGACACGCGAGTGAACGCGCGGAAACTTGAAATCAGGAAGTTCACTCAAATTCGAGACTTGTCCGATTCCGAGTGATTGGATACGAAATCCCCCATAATGGCTGACAACATTCCTCCACGCGTGGAGTCATCTTCTCAGCAGCCGTTTACATGCGACAGCTCTGCTAGCACGCCATTCTTAGCAACAAGCTGGCTTTGATAAATGAAAGGTACGCCATTTTGAAATATGACCGCTCTCATGTTAGCTGTCCAAGACGCTCGCCGCCAGATCCTCCTGTTAACTCGCCACTTTGCGTGTCGGGGCACGTCGAACTTAATGTGCCGCGTTGATCAAAGTAATAGACCACTTCAGGAACCGCTGGACCAATTAGCCGATTCGCTGAAAATGCGCCAAACTCAAAGCAGCCATTAATTTGTAGACAGTTTTTTTTGGGGTTTTTTTTCTAGCTGTAGCTCAGGAAAATAAAGCCCGTCTCTCTCTCCGACAAAGCCCTGATTAATTAACGACACTAGAACCACTTGAGCTGGTGAGAGATCAGAGATGTGTGAAATGTTCTGCTTCTCCTCCGCTTTTTTTTTTTTTTTTTTTTGTTTCCCCCCGTTTTGTTCGAGCTGTTACTTTGCATATATACTGTAGATGACACATGCAAGATGCCTCTGTGGTCTCTACAGTGCACATCATGCAACCGCAACGCTCCCAGTGACCTGCCGGCCGTACCCCACCCTCCCTGCCGCCCTGTCTCTCTCTCTCTGCTAAGAAAAATACCCTGGAAATTCCCTTATAGGCTTTATTATAGAAAAAGCCGTGACTCAGCACGCTGCCATTTTTATCTCCAGCCACATGTCACAGAGTCCCGGAAAAAAAAAAAACACCGAATCCACGTCTCTCACACGCTGACCAGCGCCGTGTGTGTTCATCAAGGTGGAGGTGCGCTCGCCGTTATGCCTGCAAACCATATGATTAGCTCATCAGCGCTGTTTTACGCCTCGGCGCACAATTAAGAATAATCACACACCGGCGTGACAGTTGGAAAAAAAGATTACGGTCATAAATGGGGAAAAAAAAAAATAATCCTGATGATGTCTGCAAGCTGAGATGAGTAACTGTCACAATCACGGACGTGAGCGTCGCATGGGGTGTCTGAAAAAAAAAACGGATCTGGTTATCAACCAGAGGCAGGAAGGATCCCACCACAACTGAACCTGAGGGGTTTTTCACCTCGCGTTAAAGCATCTCCGTCCCGGTCATGCGTCAAGGTTTATTTTTTTTGTTTGTTTCTGTTTTTTTCCACTTTCAAACAGTATTATAGTGGTGTTGCTCCTCCAGTTGCGGTGACACGAGCGCAGTGTTGGTTTCCTTAAAGTTATTTAAACCTCTTTTCCACTAATTTTCTTGTATTTTCCCTTACATTTCTCCTATATATCCCACCGATATTTCCAACCTCATTTATCTATATCTATCTATGACTTATATGTAAAATCTGGATAGTTGTTTATATTTGCATAGTATGGGGTTGTATATTTTCTAAATTGTAAATAGAAGCAGATGTTTATAAATTGCTCATACGAGGAATGATGGGCGATTAAAAAGAGGTGGGAGTGTGTGCGTTTATACTTCTTCCTACTCCTTTTCAAACATGTGATTCATCTATGATACTGAAGAACTGTGCACTGCTCTTTTTGAATAATATTATACGTTTCATTGTTTTTCTTTTGTTGTTTTTCTTGTTTTTTTTGTTTTGTTTACATGTTTGAAATACAGAATCTATCTATCTATCTATCTATCTATCTATCTATCTATCTATCTATCTATCTATCTATCTATCTATCTATCTATCTATCTATCTATCTATCTATCTCGTGTCTGCTTCATACAGAGCGGAGCGTTTGCTCTCAATTCAAATTGCTTCTTTCATGAGTTTCCAATTAAAAACAAACAAACAAACTAAAAAAAAAGGTTTGCGGAAAGCAAACGGTGAAATAACGTCTTTGAACGTCTGGGTCGCATCAGACAGCCGCCTCGCTTTCACGGCGTGGCCATCGTCCGTAAGCGCTCTCTATATGGCCGGCTTGCAGTTGGACTTTCTGTGTGTGTGCGTGCGTGCGTGTGTGTGTGTTTATGTGTGTGCGTGTTGTGATTTTAACTGGAGCAAAACACCTTGGCTCCGGACCCAACCGCTGTCTTACCAGGCTGCAGCTCGCCCACACACTGTGGGCAAAATAATAGGCACCCAGAGGCTGCGCTCAGGCCGCGCCGCCTTTGTGATAGATGGCATTCCTTTTTCCTCCGTTTCTGCCGTTTCCACGATGCACACACATGCACAAACGAGGTAGGAGCGCAGACCCGCACGCACGCACGCACGCACGCACGCACGCACGCACACATTCGTGGCGCGCCGGAGACTGGATCATTGAGATCCAGTCTCCGGCTCCTCTCTGTTCTGATGTATCTAAGAATCCTATTTTGCTGTCCTATTGTGTGAGTGGAGATAGAGGCCCATCACCGAGAGCGCAAGGTCACCGAACACATCAGCACAAAGAGCCCTATCTCCTGCTCTCTGTCCGTGTGTGAAAGTGTGTGTCCCTCTCTCTCTCACACACACACACACACACACACGCAGACGCATACACACACCGCGTCTGCCGCAGTCACTCGCTCTTATTCATTCACTCCAGAAGCCATGAGCAGACAGCTCCTTGAATGCCCCGACCTCAAATATGCTGAAATAGCCACAATAGCCTGCCTGACTACAAAATATCGGGCTTCTCAATCTGGACTCGGTGACTCACAGCTTCTATTTATCAGGATGTGAGCAGTGCAGAGGACTGATCACAATGTTAGATTGGAATCATGCTCTGTGGGGGTGAGAAGAGGCGGCGGCGGTGGTGGCGGCGGTGGCGGCGGTGGCGGCGGCGGCGGCGGCGGCAGCAAAACCTTATCAAACAAGAGCGTGGCGAGACTGATGCGAGCTCGTCGTCATCAGCCCCTTCATGTTTCAGACTGGGTTCCGTTATTGGTTTGAGTATTGGAATTAACGGCAGCATCATGAGGAGAATAGGTGCAAGTTCTTCATGTCCGTCTTTATGCACTACTCACACTTAAGCAGTTATTGGCCGCAATAATCGTTGCTCCTATCTGGAATATCTGCGAAAGATGCAGAGGACAAGACCGGCAGCCGCTGCTCAACGTTTTCTAAGTCTGAGTCGGCCGTGGAGGCTCGAAAGTCTCGGAACAAAAGGCGCCGTTTTTATGTTTCCCCGCTGAGCTGCAGCTGTCAGGTTGCTCAGGTTTGTGCGGTTTGATCCTCGCCTCCTGTTCGTGATCGTGGCTCTCGGGGAGGCCGGCCCCTCGCACGGCGGGCGTTGTTCTGTGACAGTTTTTTGAAAGGTCAAGTCCCAGAGCCAAGTCCCAAGTGCCAAACTTTATATGCCAAGGCATGAACTAGCTATATTCTTCACCAAATGATACGTCTTACTCACAATATATCAAATTTGCACAGATCATGGATGCTATTCAAAGGTCCCATCGCATTACCTGGCAGTTTAACTGCCGCAACAATGGCAGATGGCGGCACACAGCCGTCTAATTTAGGAGCCGATTTGACAATTTCATCTCTGGCTGAGTGAAACAACGCGGGAGCCGCAGTGGTGCTAGCAGGTCACCATGCACCCTCACTGATGTCGCCGGCCCGCTAGCAGCTCAGCTAACATTAGCCAAACTGCCACGCGCTAACGCGCCATTTTTTTTTTGTGTGTGTCTTGAAATGCCGAACAAAGTTGGAAATTGTCACATTTCTGGCTTTAGCTGATCACGGTACGCTTCCTGTTCATGACCAAGATGGTTTTCCCAACGGGTGCTTAACAATTTTTGTTTTGGCTCTCTCCTGCAATTTGATTGGGTGCCGGGAATGAGAAGTCTTCATGTTGGCTGATAAAAGAGTCCAATGGAAGTCACAAATTATTATTGTTCACCCAAAAATGGAAAACGTGCTCATAATCTAGACTATGCCGATGCAGCGGAGGGTGAAGTGAGTCCTGTAAAAACACTTTCGGCCCCGCAGCCGAGGTCAAGTTCAAGGTCAGACTGGCCACTTGTGCGGACGAGAGCTGTGAGCGCCCAACTGTGAACGCGGCTGCAAGCTGGGAGCATGGCAGGCCACGTTTAGGCTACAAACGTGGTGCAAATGATGCCATTTAGCGGCAAATTTGATTGTGGCGTCTTACGGACACTCGGGTGACACCACAGGAGCGGTACGGAGGCGAGCTATGTTTTTTTTTTAATCTGTTGTGTTTTCACATCTGAAGAAATCGCCGCTGTTTGTTCTGATTGTGTTGGATTTTTCTGCAACGCTGTTTGCACATGAAACTCTAAAAGAGCTTTGTGGTTAGTAAATAACGAAAGAATTTTCCTTTTTTTTGAGTCTCAGTCAGTTCAGTTTTCGTTTTCTACACAGTTGAGATGCGCGTGGACTCTGCTGGCGCATTATTGAGGCTTGCACATTTGCTTGCAGAACTTTCACGTCCCGGCCACTAAACCAGTGCTTTCCCTCTGTATGAATGTGATTAATTGCATGTTAGTGCATCCAAAATTTGAAATACACTGTACACTGAGGTATTTTTGCACAGT
>CAAKHG010049225.1:0-10053 GCA_901007715.1 Dactylopterus volitans | reverse complement strand
AATACGGGCTCTCAAGACGGTAAAATTCACTTGACATTTTTAGCCGAAAAGGGAAAAAAAAGTTTGACATTCAGTATTTCTCAGTGACCCCCCCCCCACCCACCCACCCGGCAGCCTCCGTTGTCCTTGTCGTTTCACGCGAGCACAAACTCACCGCAGTGCCACTCGTCCGCCCCGTTGGGACAGTCCTTGCGTCCGTTGCACTGCAGGGCCTGGGGGAGGCACTCGCTCACGTTCCCGCACGGGAAGAAGCCGAGCGGGCATCGCGCCTCCGCGTCCACCCTGCTGGCCGTGGCCGCTGCTGGGGAAACCGAGGGGGGCGGGGGGGGTGGGGGGGGCACAAGCGGTGGGGTCAGAGTGTTACGGGCGAGTCTTTTGTCGTTTACCAAGATTCCTCATGAGTGGTCCTAATATGTTGGTCACCCTTATGCAGACGAGTGGAATGATTTTTCCATTGGGGTGACCACAATATTAGGAACACCCCAATAACAGCCCCAATAACAAGCGTTCACATATGCAAACACCTCTACCGAACGGATTCAATAAAAATTCATTGCATTCATGCATTATATTCTATGGTAAACATGCAGTGGTCGTAATGTTTTGGCTGATGGGCGCAAGACGCCTCTGTCACACGCAGGTGCACCGTCGCGACAGACCCCGACTTAGAAGCACAGATGAGCACCCACATCTTTGCTTCACTGAGAAAGGAACCCGTAGTTCCTCCTCCCCACCCTCCCCTGGGCGGGCTGTTCCCACGGCCTGCACTTCCCATCTCAACAGATGAGTTTGTTTTTTGTTTTTTCTTCCAGATCCATTACAACTGCTTGGCGAGTGTAGTGGATCTAATGGAATGGAAATTGAACAGACTGACATTTATTCAGTTTCTCTTCAATATATAGAAGCCATCGACTCTCCGCCTGATAAGACCAAATCAGGTTCTGGCGGTTCCTGCTGTGCCAGTAATCTGAGGCACCGCAGTGACCGCGCCGCACCGCCGTCTCTTTGTTTGGTTTCGTAAGCGCTGGAAGATTAACCGCCGTTTTTATAACCCCGCGTCCTCGCGCAAAGACGGCATCAAATTTTGCAGCGCCCAGTTGTCAAACAAACACAGAAAACACATTTTATCTCTTGGGACCTGGCAAGAAAGCCCCCCAAACGCCCACCACCCACCACGACTTTTACATCCACGTCAGAAGCGTGAGGGGTTTATTATTTGCTAGATGCCCGCGTTAAAGTGCAATTAAAAAAAAGTAAACAAGTTTCAAGGCCGTCTACTGTGTCGCTGGCCTCGGCCACTGGACAATTTTGTGGGGTCATGAGTGTTTTAAACGGAGCTTTATGAGCGTTCAGTGCCACATTCCGAGATTGTACGCCCATCACTCACAGTGTGAATGTGTGCCATACGACATAATTCAAGGAGCCCTGCGATGAAATCTCCCGTCATGAATTTGTGATACTGCTGAACTGAACTAATGACCGACTGACCCTTCCTGGCAATCTGGTCATCCCACTCGTGCGTTCAGGTGACCAAAATATTAGGGACACCTCTCAGCGTAACCCAGTGCAAGTATGTCAACACCTCTCTCAAACAGATTTAATACAAAAAAAAACAACAACGTAAGACACCTGAAGGGAGAATTTATTGCAGGACTGTTGCATTATAGTCTACGGTGAACACGCAGTGGTCGTAATCTTATGGCTGATCGGTGTAACTCCTAGCATTTAATACTATTATACTTTGCTGTTTGCACTCCACTTTTTTTCCCTACTCTCTCAGGATAGATCAACTTATAGTGTGCTTGTGCATTTTTTTTTTTTTTAAATCAAACCTATTTTTATTCTCAAGGCCCGAATGATGTCATATCAGAATATCGCAAACCCTAAGACGACCCTACGCCTTACTGTTCTCACTCACGACCAATCAACAGGCTGGATATGCATGCAGAGGAAGAGCATTTATGGGTAAATCTCGGCAGTGTTGGAAACGAGTGGTGGGTGCACAGGTGAGGAAAACGCACTGAGTGTGGGAGGGCTGAGGAAGCTTCAGCTATGACACACACACACACACACACACACACACACACACACACACACACATATATGTATATAAAAGAGCGCGGCTCAACATCAAAGCTGCACGAAAGCCTTTTTATGATTCTAATAGAGGAAGTCACATTTTAACATCCCTGCCTTCCTCCAGGCGAACACGACAGCGCGGGGAAGAGGCGACGAGTTCACTGACCTCCGCAGAAGACGGAGAAAAAAAAAAGGAAAAAAAAACTGCTCTGCATTCATGTCTCGCGGGTCGGGAGCTCTGCTTTCGAATCATCGTTTTGCATTTAACTGCAAGGACCCAAAGCGCCCCCCCGCCCCCCCCTCACACTAACTCCACATTACTCAGGGGCGGTGAAATTAAACACTGAATAAGTTAATATTCAGGTGAGGTGAAGAACATCACATTAATCCCTAAAGTGGCATCTGAGCGGTACACGATTGAAATGTATTTTCACCTAATCGTCTATGACAAAACCAGATGAGGAAACGGCACTCTGGAGGCTGCGGCGGCGGCGGCGAGCCGTGGCGGCGAGCCGTGGCGGCGAGCCGTGGCGGCGAGCAGCGGCGCCGAGCGCCTGCCTGAGACGTGATGAATAGCCTCAATGTTGCTTTGGATGGCTCTCAAGTAAATGGCAAACTCCAGGCGCCCATCATTTTCATTTTTACACTGCATTTACACATGGACGAAAACGCCCTGAAAAGTCGGCCAACCGAGCTGCGGGGACGGTGGGGAGCGGAGGTCACGCGAGTGTCGCGCGCGTGTGTGTGTGTTTGTGTGAGCAGTGTGTGTAGAGATTAAAATAATGGCCCCCGACTGGTTGCCAACCGCTGAGTAAATTCTGGCAATATGTCGCCTATCAGGCTTGTCACCATTGTTTGTAATTTGCAAATTAATTGCCGGGCGACCGCATCCGAGAGCTGACGGCGCCGGCCGACTCTACAAAAGCTCGAGCTGGTGTTCTGGTTCCGGTCGACAGCGCCTCAAAAGTAAAGCCATAAGCGACATGTCTCCCCCTGGTGGCTGGCTGCGGTATTGCCGATAAACCATTTTAATAAGATGGGCCGAATTTTTAAAAAATTTAAAAATCTTGGTACTTGTCATGCAATATTTTCCTAAAGACGGATTTGGATATTTTTGGTAATTTTTTTTTTAATGCTCAAGTTTTCATTTCTCTTGTAAGTTTAATCACTTATTCGATGCTATTTTATTGGACAAAAGCAGCAGAAATACTGGAATTCACACAAGCTTCCGTTTACAGACAGGACGAAATGTTGCACTAATCTCTATAACCTTTCCTGTCCGCTTCCAACCATGAATAATACATTTTTTTTTTTTTAACAATAAACTCGATCAGTCCCGACTCAGCGGGGCAGGCTCCTGTTTCCCCATCAGCCTGAAGTCCAGATATCGGACTTGTTTTTTCATGTTTGGAAAGAAAATCCTCAAGGTTTCGGCTAACGAGCGGTTCAAACGCGACCGTCTGTATCGACGCTCAGGCGAGTCGAAACAGCTCTGCGGAGACGCAACAGCTCGAGAACCTCCCGGCTCCCGTGTCTCCTCGTAGCACCGACTCGGGCTCCTTTTAAAATTTCGCTCGCCTCCTCGCACGCTCATTTGCAGATCCATCAGATAAAACTGACAACAGGCAACAGGTCCTCCATCGCCAAGACGATCGCGCCGAACCGAATCTTTTTAAGAGGTCATCAGGCTGACATTTCGGATGCGGCGGCTTGTTGGTGAAAAGTTCTCGCCCGTGTTTGGATGCGACTGCGGCGAACGCTTCCCCAACGCCGCCATCTTGGATCACACCCATCTTTTTGTGCTGGGCCAGATCGGAATGAATCAGCTCTCCCATTCAGCAAAAACGGGAACATTGAACTCCTCACGAATGGGGGGAGGAAGTTTATTGCAGGGCAGCTGTATTATACCACATGCACCTTATTAACTGTTGCACGCACGTGCTGGGTGACAGAGCGGGAGGACGGGACTCCTGATCCACAGCCACCTCGCAGCCAAACACACACCGCGGCACACACTCGTGTCTGGACGCGACGCGGCCGCAGGATCGAGGCTATAAAAAGAGTTCCACTCACAGCCGGTCGGCATCACATTCTCCAAAAAAAAAAAAAAAATCGCTGAGCTCCAAGACGCTCGGGAACAACGAAACCAGTGTCTGGCAAATCTCGCTGGAGCTCTTCCCGATTTGTGCAATATGAAACACGGCCAACAAAAAGCTTTCAAGAGCACTTCCTCGTGCTGCGTTTCGGTCGCCATTGTCTGGCGAGAAGTGTTGGTCGTGCAGCGCGTTCATTGTTCAGGGGGTAAAGAGCTCCGGAGAAGGTTGTTTATCCATCTGCATCCATGCGTGCTTTCACTGACGTCAAGTTGTTTTTATTTTTTCTACATGTATGAAATCCAGTATGTCTACAGAATCTCCTGCTTGCCAAGCCTGCACAGGAACGTCAGAAAACGGATACAAACATGTAAAGCTTCAAGTAAATTTTTGCTTCTTACAGTTCCTGTTTGGCAAATATTGCTAACAAGCCTTTAAGCAAACGTTGTTTTCACCGTGTTAGCAATTTTTTTTTTTGCAAACATACCTTCAGGTAAATGCTGCTGCCATTTTTGCTAATATAGTTTCAGTAAATGTTGCTTTTTACAATGTTAGCATTTTTTTTTGCTAACATACCTCCAAGTAAACGTTTCCTTTCACAGTGTTAGCACTTTTCGTGAAAATACAGCACCTTCCAGTAAATGCTGGTTTTTACAGCGTTGGCAATATTAGCTGACATATGCTCGAGTAAATTTTGATTTTTTTTCCAACTGTGCACAATTTTAGCTATCATACCTTCAATAATAATAGTAATAATATCGCTTTTGATAGTGTTAGTAATATTTGCTAAAATACCCTCAATCAAATGTTGCTTTTTTAGTATTAGAAATTTTTGCTGACACCGTTCACGTAAACACTGCTTCTCACGGTGTTAGCAATTTTTGCTAGCATACATTCCAGTAAATGTTGCTTTTGAGTGTTAGCAACTTTTGCGAATACACTTTCAAAATTTTTTTTGCTTTTCAGTGTTAGCAATTCTTGCTAACACACCTGCAAGTAAATACCGCTTTTTAGTGTGAAGTAATAGTTTTGCAAACATACTTTCAAGTGAATGTTGCTTTTTTTTTTTTTACAGTGTAGGCAATTTTTTTGCTAAAATACCTTCAAGTAACCGCTGCTTTTCACCTGCAAGTACATATTGCTTTTTTAAAGTGTTAAAGCTGAATTTTTGCAAACATACTGTCAAGGAAATTTAGCATTTTATGGCGCTAGTAATAATGCTTACATACCTTCAAGTACAAGTTGTATTTTACAGCATTAGCAATTTCTGCTAATATACTTTCAAGTAGATGTTGCGTTTCACAAGAAGTAATGGCACTGTACCAGGTTTTAAAGTTTAAAAGTGACAACAGACAACATTTTTGCCTCAGTCTACCACAATGAAGTCAACACCTCATGCTGTACCTCACTTCCTTAACGGTAGTGGTTTATTTTCGGCTTGTTAGCGGTTAGCTTTGGGTTCAGGAACACGCCAAAGAAGTAAGCACTCCCAGTGGTGGAGATATAAGAGATATTTTGGGTTTAAAATTACATTCACTGGACGTTTGACTGCATTTCTCTTACTTGCCGGCAACTGTTATTTTAAACTCGGTCTCCCTTATTTACAATAGCTCATTAGCTGTAGCCGTTAACCTCCATTAACTGCCATCCAATATTAAAAAATGCAAAAGATTCTTTTGCTCCTCTCCCCCACTTTGAGATTCTCAGACCGCCGCCTCTGCACCGATGATTACGATTATGAATTTCCGAGGAGCGGATCGCCTTGGAGACATCCCGTTATAACCGAAATGCAAAAATCTTCCAATTATCTTGGCGGCTGATAAACCGTCTCCGCTGCTTGGTGGAATTTCCGCTGTAACTATTAAAAAAAACAAAACAAAAACAAAAAAGCCCGTGGCCATCTGCACACCTTAAGGAATACAAATGGTTTTTTTTTTTAGTATTATTTTTTCTAATTGCTGACCGCGCGATTTGAATACATTAATCCCGGGTTAAACGGCTCGTCTGAGGCTCTTCATCATTTCCCCGACGTCGATTAGTTTGCGACTGCATTTTTGACAGACATGTTCGTTAAAAACTCTGGATTAATGACACGCGCCGCCGCCTCATCGGAGTGTTTTGTCAACGCCAGGTGGGACTGACCGACGCCAGTGCCAATAAATTCTCATCTGCTCAGAGTTTATTGAAGCGCCTCGTCCCGCCCTGCCGTTTCCCCCATCTGGTTTCCCCTCTCATTTTCCCATCTAGCAGCTGTCCGTCATGATTTCCTGCAGACTTAAGACGGTGACTTGGCGGGCGACGCCGCGTGAGCGAGCGGCGAGCGACAGAGGGCGACAAGTCCCCCTCCGCCTCCTTGGCTCTCGAGGCGTCACAAAGAATGACGTGAAAGAGCTCGTCCGGGCTTTTTTTTTTTTTCCCCCCCTGACAACGGCGGGAGAGCCTGGCGGTGATGAGACGGAGGGGAGGGCGAGCGAGTGGGCGCGCTCAGCGTGAATGAACAGCACCTCAGCGGATAATCACACGGTGCATCTGTACCTTCCAAAGCAGATGTCAGTCGCCATCTATTATACTTTTTTTTTTTTTTAACCTTAGAATATAAAGCAACAGCCCTGCTGAGGCGTTGACATATTTTATTTCACGTTACTCGGACTGAAATTTAGGATGCTGTTGAGGCGTTAAACCGAGAGGTGTCCCTAACATTTTGGCCAACCCCGATGTCTGTGAGTGGGATGACCATATTATTAGGGACGGCTCTCAGTACAACCCGGTACACATCAACAGTACCATGGATGGCAGCCTCAATAACGACTTCTGTCAAACAGGTTCACTGAGATGTCAATACAAAACGCCCGAGGGGAGAATTTATGACAATGCCATTCGATGCTAAAGACGCAGCGCCCACAATGTGACGCTTCATCAGTGTGTTTCCATTTACCGAGTATTGACGAGTGACTGAACAATGTTGGATACCACATTATGAATAAATTATAAATATTGCAAGTCCTTTTAAAAAATAAATTAGAGGCTCAACAGCTGGGATTAAATGATCTACACGTGACAGAACTGTTCTGAATGAATACATAAATTCATAAACTCTGCAGGGGAATTTCTGCTGACACGGTTCGCGCCAGTGCCTCCGCGATACGTTGCCAAATGTCATAAAATAAAAAAAATTACTCATTAGTTGAAGTATTATTAAATTACTTTAGAGAGCATGTCAACAGAGGTGACTTAAGCTGAACACATTGGCAGTAATCAGGGTTAATGTGCTTAACTAATGAGAAAAATCCTAATCCTAGTAAAACATTACATAATAATCGTTAAAAATATCCATGGGGTGGGGGGGGCACGTCTATCTGTCCCCCCATGGATCAATAACGGGATCATGCATCGATTCTCTTTACCTCTGATCTCACTGTGCGTCAGGTGGATGAGGAGGATGAGGACAGGTGCGTCCATCGCGTCCGCTCGGGGCGCGCAAGTTTCCCCGTTACGCTGCCGGCGTCGCCTCGGTTCCCCCCACACGTCCCCCCCGGCCACGCAAAAAATAAAATAAAAAGAAGACAAAAAAAAACAAAACGTCCCCTCACGCCAGAAACGGGTCAGGAGTCAATCCCCGGCGCGCGTTTCGCCGCGACAACGACCGGAAACGTGCGTTAAAACGCCGGCAGCGGCGCGGGAGCGGAAGCCGAGCCGGTGCGCAAAAGCGGAGACGTCCTCTCCATGACGTCCTGCGGAGGCTCTGTGCGCTCAGCTCGCCGCGGCTCCTCCGCTTTCTCTCTCTCTCTCTCTCTCTCTCTCTCTCTCTCTCGCTCACACACACGCGCACACACACACACATACACACACACGGGAGGAGGTGGGGGTGGAGGGGAGGCAGACACACAGACAGAGAGAGAGAGAGAGCGAGAGTAGTGAGACCATCATTGTGGAGGAAGACAGAAGTCTGGCACGTCAAGGTGTGATTAAAAAAAATAAATAAAAGTAAAATAAAAGTTTGCGCCCCCATCCTGCTCCGCTGACGTCACCGGTGCAGGTGGTGACGTCAGCAGGGAGGGTGATCCCCTGGGGCTCCTGTGCAAGAAGGTTTTTGTTCGTTTGTTGTTTTTTTTGCAGCTTAAAACAAAGAGGAGCCGCCGCTCAGCTACCTCGCAATATGCTAGGAGCGTAAAGTTATTTCATGTTCCAGGTATTCTTGAGAAAAAAATGTTTTTGATATGACGCCTTTTGAAAATTTTATTTACTCTTTATACATTTGGAAATTGTAGTTCTTGTGTTCCTACCCCAGGCCTCCATAAGTGGGTCAAAAACGAGCCGTATTAGAATCTATTGTCACTTTTTTGCTAAGAATAACAATTTGTGTTTTGTGTTCTGCGCGCGGGAGTCATTTCAAAGTTATTCTGAATGATAAAATTGATAAAAAATTGATTGCACACAGCAACATTCGTTTTGCGTGCACGCATGCACGCGCGCACAGCGTTGTTCGGTGTGAAAAAGTGAAAAATAGATACAACTCAAACTCGACATCGTTCTTGCGTAGAAAATACAAAACATAAATGGCTATTCTTAACAAAAATGACAGAAACGCCAAAAAAAAACGCATCGATTCTAATACGGGACGTTTCCGACTCACTCGGGACGCCTGTCACCTAGCTGGCGCTAGCTTAGCTTAGCATAAACACTTGAAACAGATGGAAACAGCTAGCGCGCCCTGTCTTTAGTATGTGGGAGAGGGGGGGTTCCGCCTTTCAGCAAAGGGTTTCAAGTCAGTTTTACTTATATTGTCCAAAATCACAAATCACATTTCCTTAGTGGGCAACGCCCTCTGACCTTTGACCCTGGACTCGAGTGAGGAAAATCCCCAGGAAAAAAAAATTCCTTATCAAATCAGGATCAGAAATACTTTATTGATCCCGGAGGAAACTGTGTGGTCGCAGTTGCTCCATGCTGGTGTAAATATAAAAATACAAGGAAGAAAGTGCCAAACATAATAAAAATATATAGCAAATATTATGGGGAAAAAATAGAAACAGACCCAATGTGAACAATATCTAAACAAATCATCTACATGACATGGAAAAAAAAAAGCAGAAACCTCCTGACGAGCTGCAGGATCGATGTATAAGTATCGCATGTGCAGAGACCATATCAGAAATGTATAGAAAAAAAAAATGTCAGAATTGCTGATAAGAACATATGAACAGGACGGCAGTTTAAGTAACCGGAGGCGCCGCCGCCGCCATACGACTTCCACTCTGGCGTGGCGGCCTAGAAGAGGGCGAAGGACACACACAAGTGTTTTTAATACGTTTATGGGCACATGATAAGCACCAGGCGGTGTGTTGAAAAATGAAGCTCAGCTGGCAGCCTGAAGCAAGAATCCCACTTTGAGCTGGAAAAGTGTTCTAAATTTTTGAAAAAATTGTCACAAATGTTTGTTTTTTTTCTTTTCTTGGCTTTGTTGCTTTTTTTTTTTTTTTTTTAAAGAATCAAGATGCTCCATTGAGTCTGATCCCCAAGCACCTCCGTGACAATCTCAAAAAAATAAAGTTTCATGTGTCCCAGACTCTATTTAGAGGGTTGACTTTTTTTTTTCCCCCCCGAATCACCACGGAGACGCTTGCGGGGGCGGCGCGCCCACTGTGGGGAACTTTGACCAGAAGCAGAAAATCTTTGTGAGACATTTCATTTAGCCGCTGCCGCCACAATCGGTTTCTCTTATCCACGAAGAATCAGCTTTTTCTGCTTTCATGGGACATTTTTGTGGCCGGAGCTGCCTAAAGGATGGTGGGGGGGCGGGGGGTGGGGGGGGGGGGTGTACACATTACACGATAATCGGGGCGATTTTGGGTCCAAATCCCAAACCCCCCCCCCCCCCCCC
>CAAKHG010049223.1:0-11667 GCA_901007715.1 Dactylopterus volitans | reverse complement strand
ACCGAACTTTTCCCAGTTCCCTAATTTCTTCATTAACCCTTCAACTTCATGGGCGCCAGAGCTAACGTTAGCATCCGCACGGGCACCGGAGCTAACGTTAGCATCCACACGGGCACCAGCCCCAACATTAGCGTCCGCAAGGGCACCAGAGCTGATTTTAGCATCCACACGGTCACAAGAGCCAACGTTAGCGTCCGCACTGGCACAAGAGCTAACGTTAGCGTCCACAGTTCCGGTACAAGCAAGGGGCGCCGCCAGCCCACCATCCACTGGACGATGATTGAGAGTCAAAATAGAAACTGCATAAATATGAATCATGTTGAGCCGTTGGAATTTACTTTGAATAAAAAACATGTGTATATTTTTTAAGACAGAGAAAGTGCTTGAATTTACAAAAAGTCTATTAAAATGTCGGATATAGCCATAATTGCACTCTGCGCTAATCTTTTTTCTGAATGTAGCAGACTGGTGGGGGGAAATAAAGAAAAAAAAACTCATTTATGATTGAATTTTGTTGTTCGGGTGCGTGCGTCTCTGCGCTGATCCAGTCCTCCAATAAATGAAAAATGAGTCAGAAAAAAAACTTTTTTGCTCATTTGGTCAAACGTTGCTATTCTATCGAAATGCGATTAATCGCAATTCATTTATTACAAAGCCGAATAAATTATTCTTAATTTTTTCTTTTTTAAATCGCGCCCCACCACTAGTTTTTATGTTCGTTTGTTTTTTTTTAAACTGGTGAAGCTCTTGCGACGTCTGAGAAAAGGTCACAATCAAGTTGCAGTATAATAACATACTAAACTTTCTGGGAAAACTGAGCTCTGATTAAGGGTTTTTGGCTCAATTTTGTGACCATAGTAACATCTATATTCAGCGTTGTTGTGCATCCTGGCGAGGCGATTTACAAGCTGGAAGAGTCCGCCGAGGCGCTTGTTGGAAACCAATCAGCATTCATCCTGGAGGTTAACACGCGCGTCGGGAGGAGCCGATATGAACGCGTCCCCGATGTCGTACGCATCGGTAGCGCTCAAACCATCACACGTTGTCCCAGAAATCGACGTTCTGTGACTGTGTTTACATGTCGGCGCTCGATGGAAATGAAGTTATGGTTCTTGGCTCTTTGCCGCCACCTGCTGCAAATCAGTGGAATTCCTCCGCCGGCGCAATCGTGACAAAAGAGTCGTTTTGAAGGCGAAACTTGCTCGTGCTTTCGCGCGGGGGGGGGGGGCGAGAGCGCATGCCGAGGTTCGGACGCCATGCCGCGGCACCTCTAGTGGTGAAAAGGCGGCATTGGGCGGGTGGGAAAAAAAACGGATGATCGATATGGAACGACTGAGTTTAAAACGCTTGATCCGAACAACGCATTTCTGCACATGAATAAGAAATGAAGACGCCGAGACAACAAAGAGGAGTCAGTCAATATTAGATCGCTTGGATATAGAGCGCACACACACACACGTGCACACACACTCACGCATGATGGATTAATGGTATTCCTTAGAAGTCCATCCGTCTCAGGGTTTCAAATCACTTTTATTCCTCTGCAGCCTTTATGACTCATGTGTAATTGCACACACCATCATTTACAAAAAATAAAAAATAAGCCACACACACACACGACTGACACACACTCGACTACAAATCAATGGGCCCAACCCCGCTCCTGAACACACTCCCCCAAGATTCATTTTCATTTAGGAGGTGCATTATGGGTAGGGAAAGGAAGGAAGCCATCCAATTTAGCCCTGATGCGAGTCAAGTCCCCTGGATCATGACGTCTTTCTAACCATTAACTGAACAATCTATTTTTTTTTTTCCTCCAAGCAGAGAGCGGGCAGTCAACTCCCCCCTCCCGGCCCCACGCCGCCGAACCCCCCCCCACCCACTGAGCACTTTCTTCTTTCATTAAGCCAGAATGAAAGCCTGAGGAATACAGAAGAAGCCAGAGGAGGTCCTGGCTTCATTTGATGTCAAGCCGATGGGGGTACAGGGTTTCCTGGGGCGGGCAGAGGCCGGGTCGGGTGGTGGTGGGGGGGAGTGAGGGGGTTCGGCGGCAGCACCACCACAGGTTCAAACCACCACTCGGACGCCGCGGAGCCCGCTGCTCCGACACGGATGGCGGCTTAACTGTGCTTCCCTTCCGGAACACGCGCCCGCCCTTATCTAATATCTGCTATTGAATTTCAAGGGGTTCCCGGAGGGGCCCCCCCCCGTCTCCGGAGCCGTCCTCCGAGTCTCCTGGCATCATGCCCCACCCACCAGCTATCCGTAGCGAGCGCCTGTGATATGCAACTCCGGCGTAATTAGTTTAAGTTAATGAACGTAAGGCGGGTGGGGAGGGGGGCAGGAAGCGGCCCTCTCCAGAGGGCCACACTGACTTAGACAGAGCGAGCCGAGGGCCTCATATTGATTAACTCGATTTGAGCACAAAACTCCTGCTGGTGCCGAGCGCGACCAACTGCCCGAGCTGTGGTTCTTTTTTTGTAACTTCCCACAGTAGTGGTCCGCGTCGGCTGGTTGCATTCTGAGGCGGCTTTGTCACGATGACTTCGGATAAGACGGCCCGCGGTCTCGAAATTTCAAATCTCAAACTGTTCCTAATTATAGTTGGGAATTGCACCTGTAAGTTTAGGTCGGCGGGAGTGAATCTGAGGCCTTTGAGCCATTCTTCCGTCTTCCTGTGAGGTCTTCGCGGGCCACATCGAGATCGTCCACGGGCCGGTTTTGGACCACCTGGCCGCGAGTTCCACATTCAGGACTTGAGTGAGTACCGGCTAGCTTAGCATGTGCAGGTACGACTGTACCCTCTACACCCTTTGCCCGACAGCACAACCACACAGATGCAGTTTACTCAAGCGCCGTCGACACCGCGGCGTCCTGCGTGACCAGGGCGGAGCGGGCGAGAGAACCGCGGCCATGGAGGGGGGGAGGGAGAGAGAGAGGGGGAGAGAGAGGAGGAGGAGGGGCAAAAGAGATGAAAGAGCGTGAGCCAGACAGAAGAAAGGAGGACGCAAAGAAGGCAGGAGGGAGAGACGCATCGACGGAGGGGGGGGGGCAAAAGATGCTGATCAGAGGATGATTGGCGGCGGCGGCCATAGTAACCTTCAGCTGTCGCATCGATTAAACGCACTCGAGGGAGAGGAGAGGAAACGAGCGGGGAGGAGAGGCGGCCAGAGGAGCGGCGGCTGGGTTTCGCGAAGCCTCGGGTGCGTGTGTGCAACAAAAATCACGAATGAAAAGCGCCATACGAGCGCTCGAGGTCCGTCCTCTAGGTTAAAAGTGACCCCCAAAGGGGGCCCGTCGTCGGCTGCTAGGGAACAAGCCCCTCCCCTCCTCCCACCCGGGCATCCGCCCTCCAGAACCCCTCGCGTTAGAACCGACAACTCGGGGAGAGAAAAAGCCGATATGGGAAGCGGACGAAAGGCTCAGTCGCGCAGCGTCCACGGAAAAAATCGGCATGCAAAAGACGCCCCGGTTTCATAAGACCATGATGGTGTGTGTGTGTGTGTGTGCATTCATAAACAGGCTGCCATTGCTGAGGTGGCACGCTGACGCTTTTCTGTCTGCAGATTTATTTATTTAGCCTTTGAGCAGCTTCCGCCAGGAAACAAAGAAACCCTGCCGAACCTGCAGCAGGCTGATAAACGGTCATCAAATATGTTGCTTTTGGGCGTCCGAAAAATGAGTGAAACGCACCCACGCCGCTCTAAAACAAATATTCCACGCCATTTACCCCAGGAATTTCAAAATACTTCACTCCGCTTTTTGCATATTCCCAATTAATCAGCAGAGCTGGACCGATGCTAGATTTTTGAAGCCGATATTGATGCTAGTTAAAAACATTTCCAACATTGATATATCCCTTTACATTCGGTGTATGTACGTCTAACATTAAAGTTCTTCCCTGTCATATCGACTCTGCACTGTCACCGTTCATCGGAAATACTTGCTACGGTGAGTAGTGATATCCCACAATCCACCTCTTTCTTAACAACAGCTTTTTTTAATTCCCTTAAAAAATGCCCATTGTTGATAGTCAGCAAGGGGATTTGGGCCGACCTCAAGAGGGCGCCCTCTGCTGGAGGCTGAATAGAAGTCCTCGATACGTTTGTGACACGCTAAAATTGGCCGAACGCATTAGTGATACAGGCGGCATATCAGCCATCCATCCATTGATAAGTTATGTCGCAAAATATGACGCAAATATCAGCCGGCCCTACGAATCAGTCTGGCTCTATGATCCAGAACGCTTCATCTGATACTACACAGGAGTGGACGTCAGGTTTGACGATTAATAATCGCAAGCTTGGAAATACTTTAGCTTTTTTTTTGCTTATGCGACTTAGGTGGCACAAGATTTGTTAGCATTTCCCAGCAGGTTTTACAGGTAAAACAACCCCAAACGACTTTAGCAACAAAACACCCGATTATTACATTAACGTTATCGGCTTTAACCGTTCGAAAACAGAGCGGCCACAGGGGGGCGATGTTCGCGTCACCCTCTTTAAATTAAATCGAAGGTTTATACCTTAAAATTCAAAATTTAAAAACAACGGAAAGCTACGCTCGATGTCTTTATATTGTCGGCTCTTGTCGCATGTTGATGATGTCATCACGCGACGTTTCGCTTTGCGATATGAAAAACTGAACTGGGGGGGGGGATTCGTCATGCAAGTAACGACCCAAAATAAAAACTAACAATACCTAGAGAATTCATTATTTTCACAGTGGAAATATTAGGATTATATGCAAAGTAGGCAAGTAGTAATAATACAGTACAGGGGAAATATTTCTACTCTTGATGAAACGGTCAAAATGCTAAAAAAGGTAAAGAGCTCAAATAGCTTGTGGAGACTGGAGAAATAACTATTTGCAATTTGATATTCGGAACTGTTTTGGCTCGCTATGTTTTATGCATTTATTGAGCAAAAATTGCCCCCCTAACCCCCCCCAAAAAAAGCAGGATTTCTGTTTTCCGAAGGCGGCAGAGCTCAGGGGGGTTCACACTGATGAGAACCGATGTCAGAACCCAGTTTCCAAACGCAGAGAGAGAGCGAATGTGGGTCGAGGTCAGCCGTGCCACCACAGCAGCAAAAGCTCGGAGCGAGAAGTCATGGCGGGCGGGCGCGACACTCACTCCACTGGGGGGTTGATGTCCTCGGTTTTGGTCTCAAAGAAGCGCAGCACCTCCTCGCTCTGGGAAATCTGAGGGGGGAGCCGCACCAGCGCCTGAACAGAGACAGAACCAGAGCTCAGCAACGCAGAAACCTGGCAAGGACCTGTTTTAGACAATCATTTCCCAAAAACTCGTACTATGATGACTTCACTGTAGCTTTGTTTGTAGCGCCCCCCCTCGGCGAGCGCTGGGTAACTGATGAGCTTCGATTACAAGTAGTTTGAAACAAACCACGCAGTCATACATGCAAATGAATATGAAGATGGCGCCACAAAAAAAAAAAAAAAAAAACGGGTGATAACGCACATTTGGAAACTTTTCAGAGCTGCAGGCCCATTTCTGCTTTTTAGTCACTTTATCTGGGTCTCACGCCTCGCTTCTATCGGGGTGGGAGCGCCGGTGAAATCCGTCCAAATTTCCCTAATCTGTAATTTCTTATCTTTGCAGCAAACATTTCAGCTATCTGAAGGGGAACCACGCTTGTGCCTGATTTTGAGGTGATGCGAGTTTATCCTCTGAGGCTCCGAACCATCCAAACGCTCCCGAAATTTCAAACACAATAACCCACCATCGCCTGGATTTGCCCGCACCGGCCCCTTTTAAAAACGCCGCACCGCCGCTCAGAAATGGTCCAAAACAGGAAAAAGGGGCCAGCAAAGACCCGCCAACCCGCGCTCGGCACTCATGATCCCAATTTCAGTCGAGCGCGCGAAATATTAAACTGAGGGCGCGATGAGGGCTTCGGGCCTTGACGGAGTTTTTAAAAAGCGGCGCCCCTCGTTGAGGGGTAGCCGTCGATGTGGGGCGCCTCGACGCCATGTGATTGTAACCCAACAATCAAGAGCTGCCAAAGAAAAAGGTCAGTGCCCAATCAAATCCCTTCCGAGTCTGCTCTTTTGAGGCGGGGCGGCTGACGATCTGGCTCCCAGCTTCCTGCCCGAATCCGGAGGGGTCGGCCCACACCTTGAAGGTGCGCCCCCACACCCGTCTCCCCATTTGAATCCACCGCCATATTCCACTGGTGGGGCGCTATATCATCGGAGATTGAAGGGGCCATATCTCGCCGAGTACCCGCAGCTGGCGGGACTCGGCGTCCCCCCACCGCCGCCGCCAACCCCACCGAGAACGCCGGGTAATTACGGCCCCCTCTCTGTTGTTTGCCTCACAAACAGGATGCAGGAAGTAAACAGCGCGGCACGCTCCGGCGGCGGCCAACAAAGCAGCCTCACTATGGCAACTGGCACAGGACAGCTCCGGGGTTATTTGGGTAATGAGGAAGCCGGCGCCTTTTTAATAATAGCGCTCACGTACGGCGGGCGGCGAGCTGGGGATCAGGTTCATTTTCGCATAACCGCGCTCAATATTTAAAAAAAAAACAAAAAACTCTTTTGGTCCCAATTACCGAAGTCGCTACTGTGACCAACCTTTTTCTAGCGGCGCCGCTCGCTTATCGCTTATGCAGGGGTTGGGGTAGAACTCGTGTAACGCACCATCGTGGCGGCGAGCCGGAGGGAGGGGAAGGAAACGAGGAGAGCGAGACGAGAAAGGGTTTATTTAAAAGAAGAAAAAGAGCAAATAAGAAGTGACACGGCGCGTCTCCCTTGAACTGTTCTTTCGGGGGCGGGGGGAAGCGGAGGCGGAATTCTGAATTCCCGTTCTTTCCCGGTGACAAGTGCGTCAAATGGGGTAATAAGGCTGTTCAGACTGGAGATTAGGATGACACGGTCGGCGCGGCGGATGACTGGAGGTGCGTTCAAAAGCATCCGCACCAGAGACGCGGGAAAATCAGTCGCGTTAGAACCGACAAAAGAGGGGGGAAAAAAAAAAAAAAAAAACGCGGCGGGTTAATGGCTTTAAAGTGAGAGCCGGGGATTGAGGTGGGGCGGCGTGAGGCGTGAGGCGGGTAGCCGGTGCGCTGCCCCGCGGTGGTGTCAGGTGGCGCTGCCGCATGCGCTCAGTGCGGCAGAAGCGCCAAATAAAAAAAAAAAAAAAAAACATCATTAGCTTGAGTGTTTCGCCGCATTTGGAATATTTTTGGCCGAAAAGAAAGAAGCAGAAATCTATGACCTATGAGGACGTGAGCCAAACCGCAGTGTTCCGGCTTTAGGAGGAAAGTTCTACCCTTAAAAAAAAAAAAAATCGCCCGACGGATCTTCAGAGGAAACTAAAGTAACCTGCGCAGTTTGCAGAGACCAATTTAACCACCACAGAAGAAGCCATTTATCATCGACGCGTCTCCCTGGGGGCAAAACAGCCGGCCGGAACTTCTTGCTACGGGGGCCACGACAGGCCAATAACCAATAACCGGAACCGGGAAGCTGACTGGACGGCTACGGAACCGCCGGCTGACCGCGCAGAGGATAACGACCGAGGGAAATCGCTCGCATCTAAATATCCATTATTACAAGCTCCAGTCTGGAGAAGGAAAAGGGATTAACTGCGAAATTCTGCGATTAATTAGGCAATTTTTTTCTTTTTGTTTTTTTAATCAATGCTTCCGAGTACTCTCTGCGCTCGCCCTCCTCCGGCAGGCTGCAAACTTTTGGGCCAGCAGACGACTCGATCGATCCCGTCGTGTTTTGCAAACAAACCAATCGGGGATCGGAGCAGGGTTCGTTTTTTTGGGTTTGTTTTTTTTTGGAGTCGCCAGGATTTGAATCTTATAATAAAGTGATCAAACCCCCCCCCGCCCCCCCGATGCGCAGTCAGGCTGCCGCCCTGCCTCGCTGACTGTGACAGACGTGAAACTGCATGTCTGCGGCGGCGGTGTTAGCAAAAAAAAAACATATTCCCAACCGAGCCGGATTCCTTCAAAGCCTCGGAAATGTCAGAGCACATTAAAAGCCTCTTCAGATGTCTCACACACACATGCTAAGTTTTTAATGTGCGCACTCGCTGTGAACTGCAACTGAGATGTCCCATGTTTAAAGCATGTGAAAAGGGGCGGGCGAGGCCGTGACCTTTGACCCCCCCCCCCCCCCCCGCCCCTAGAGCCTGACGGATGTTTACAGTAAGGCCTCTTTACCCTGCAGTAGTCGTCGATGAAACGCAGCCGCTTCATGGCCACGTCTCGCACATGACTCCTCCGGAACAGGATTTTGCCTGCAAACGACAAAAAGGAGAGGAGTCAAAAATATAGAAATCAAAGAAAGGTGAAGGCATGAAGTTAAAAAAAAAAAGAGTAAGTATTACACGAGCACGTGCAGCTCGCCGCGGGGAGGGGAAAAAAAAAACCTCACAAACGCGGCGCGGCGCGACTGCCTGCGGTACCCGGCGCCGACCAGGAGGTGTCAGTAATGCCCGGGCCGACGTCCTCCGCGGGCGACGCGATCTCACTCCCACACTCCAGGCCCCAGCTGTCCCCCCCGAACCTCTACCCGCCCCCCCCCCCTATGGATTTCATCTGTGTGGGACGTGGCTTTTCCCAAGTACAGTTATGCATTTTAAGCCGGCCGGTCCCCCCTCTCATGGGGAACATTAATGTCCCAGCAATATGGACCCCTCAGCGCCCCCCCCACATCCCCACTCCCCCCACATCCCGCTTCCCTACAATCACTCTGCATCCTGTCGCACAGATTTACGGCGTCTCGCTCCCAAGTGGGGGGGGGTTGGTCGTTTGAGCACGTGTGACGTGATTCCAAATGATTAAAGTCCAACGTTTGTACGTCTCGTTTTTAAATTCGACCAGCGCCATCGCTTCCGAGTCATAATGAGCAGCGGTCAGCCGCAACGTTATGACCACCTGTCCAAGATTGTGGAGGTCCACCTCTTTAGGTCCTGGAAGTTGTGAGGTGGAGCCTCCATGGGTCGGACTTGTTTGTCCAGCATAGATGCTGGATCAGATTGAGATCTGGGGAACCTGGAGGCCGAGTCAACACCTTGAACTGGTTGTTGTGTTCCTCAAACGTTCCTGAACCATTGCTGCTTTGTGGCAGGGAACATTATCCTGCTGGAAGAGGCCACTGCCATCAGGGAATACCGTTTCCATGAAAGGGGGGACGTGGTCTGCAACAATGCTTAGGTAGCTGCTACATGTCAGAGGAACATCCACATGGATGGCAGGACCCGAGGTTCCCCAGCAGAAGTATCACACCGCCTCCGCCGGCACATGATCCATCCAGGCCACCTTCTCCCGTTGCTCCGTGGTCCAGTTCTGGTGCTCCCGTGTCCATTGTTGGTGCTTCCAGCAGTGGGCAGTTCACGTCCTGCCCGACACGTCAGGCATGATCAGCGTCGTCCACCTCACCCGTCGGTGGTCGTATCACTGCTGCCGATCGGCGTATGACCTCTGTGGAGCTATTAGCATATTAGCATTCCCGCTACCTCGCTGCCTTTCAACTGAAGATGTAAAAGTAGAATCAAAGCACGACTGGCCGGAAGCGTCCGTCTGACTGGTGATTGAGCAGTTTGTCAAAAAAAAAAAAAAGAACCTGGAGGGATTTTCACACCCGGCCGAAGCTCGGAGTTCCTTTGATGCTGCTGCCAATATGATAGCCGAGGTTTGGATGTCTTTGTTAAATATGGTGGGGTGGGGGGACCCTAAAGAAGGTCCTTTATCTTAAGGGTTGGGCCTCGTTTCCGCACAGAGCACCCGATAAAAACGCAGCGCCAAAATGTCAAAATCTGGATCAACAGGATCGACGCAAGCGAGAGAATCTTTTTTTTATTTTTTATTTTTTTTTTAAGTCTGGATCACTTTCTGCTCCAGACTTGAGGTTTAACCCGAGAGAAAGGCTGCTGAGGTCTTCTCTCTGTCACCTGTGTTAAGGTGGATTTAAGGCAGGGTAACCTTATCCGGTAAATAAGTGCGAGCCGGGGGCCAGGAGGAGCTGGTCCCGGAGCCGGCGGCCCTCCACGTCTGCATCCGGGCTTCACAGAGAGGAGGTAGGCGGGCGGTTTGGACGCTCTCCAGATAGGTTTTTTTGTTTGTCAGCAAGGGAGATGAAGGACTGAAAGGAGGAAGACGAGGAGGAGGAGGAGGAGGAGAGCTTGAGGCGAGGCCGATGGCATCCACGGTCGATGTGCTGCTGGCCACGAGGCCTAAACGCAGCGTTTACCAAAAAAACACGCGGAGAGAAGAAGAAGAAGAAGAAGAAGGAGAAGAAGAAGACGACTCCCTCCCGGAGCAGCGATTAATCCACAAAAAAAATTAGCAGGACAAACACAAAAAAAATAAAAACATACACGCACACAAGACGTCAGCGTGTGATTAGTAGAATCACTGTCAGCTCCTCTGCCCTGAACGCCGGAGCGCCGCCACACGCGCGCCGCCATCGATCACCGTCCTTGCGGGTCGCCGCCGCCGCCCTGGATGTCAGGCGGTGACTTACGACTGCAGGGGCGAGCGCGCGTGGCACGACTTGAAATCGATGCCGGGACGGCGAGCACGCACGCACGCGAGCACGCGCGCGCATACCCGATACAATCAAAGCGATCGATGCGTGCGTGGACCCGTGAAACCGATTAGAACCTATCAAATATTAAGAAGAAAAACAAAAAAAACAAGCACGTGAGCAGGCGGTCAAACGCGGCCCGAGACGCAGGAAGTGACAGGCGACGCCGAAACACACGCCTGTGCACGCACACACACACACACACACTAGCACACACACGCGCACATGCAGCAGAGGCGCAGGCGTCGCGCAGCCAGGCTCGTATCGACGCGCGGCGAGTGCCAGCCATGCATTATTAATACGGGGGGCCGTTCAAATGACTGGAGCTCGGGAGCGGGCTATTACCTGGGAGAAAGGGGATGATCCTCTTCTTTGGGTCCTTTTGCCCTCCCTCAATTGGGAACTTGTCAAGTATCTGCATCTGCGAGAGAAGAAAAAGGAGAAGAAGAAGGAGGAGGAGGCCGTCATTAGGGCGCCTCTTTGTGTTGAGTAAAGCAGCCGCAGCCAAAGAGGCAACCCGCTCGGTCTAGCATGAACTCGGCTCGCCGCGGCGCGCCCAGACGCTTCAGGAGTCCACCTACACGCACTTCTGAAGGCCGCCGCCGCCGCCGCCTCACGCGAGTCCGCCCGCTTTATTTGATCTGAACATGAATGGGAACGGGGTTGGAAGACGAACTTGAGGCTGCCGGATTCCAAAAAACACACCCGACCTCCCGCTGCCATTTAACATCCGCCTTTCTTGTCGCGGTGAATCTGAATGATCTGCCCGATTATAAACGACCAGGTTGCCACGGCAACCTTTGCCTTTTCATTAAAGTGAAACGAGTGGACCTACAGCTCGTTGTATGTTTGCATATGCTACTTTTATTCAGGATTGAGAAAATAGCTGATGGGTTTTCCGAATTTCTTTGGTCACCCTGATGCATAAGAGTGGTATGACCAAAATATTAGGGACACCTCCAAGTCCAACAGCATCACAACCCCAATAACAATCGTTCAAATATGTCAACACCTCTCTCACACACATTCAATCAAAATTCAATATAAAACTCCTCCTGAAGGGAGAATTGGTTGCATTATACTCCAAGTTAAACATGC